>JAINUW010000386.1:0-273915 GCA_020205615.1 Panax quinquefolius | reverse complement strand
ATTTCCCAGACATTTAGCTGACGAACCTAGAGCTTCTAGGTGATTTGAGTCACCACCCCTCGGTATACTTGCATGCAAATGAGGTAAAAGCTGGATTTGATCTTCCTTTTTCCTATTGATGAGGAGTAAGGATTCTGATGTTGATCTTCTTTTGTGATGTAGGTTCTTGGCTTTACGCAGCCTCAAGGAAACTGGTTCAACATTCACCTTATATATTAGGCTCCGCATCCCGATTATCGAGCGATTGCGTGTGGCTGGGGCTTTGAGGCATTTTTTTTCCATCTTCCCTCGTCATTGTCCCTGGGGTTATCTCAGGGCCTTGTCTGAGCGCTGGTTTCAACAGAGTCAGTCACTTCATTTGTTGGACTGTGAGGTGATGATGATGCCGATGGATTGGTGATTTATCATAGGTATGGAGTTTGGAGGGGCGCTAGTGCCTTGTACGACAAACATTACCTCGACTGCCGTCAGATCCTTGCTAGGAGTCCCGGCTGAGGTGCTCAAGGGTAGGACATTTTAAACAGGTCCTTTGAGCATAGATGCTATAACTGGGCTGTTGAGTGAGAGTAAGAGATCGCATTCTTCAGTGATTGTTCGTGATGATCATTAGGAGTTACTTCATAGCGGATAACTCTTCCATGGTGTCATTCGCTTTGGTCAGAGCCACACGAGATGTGGACCGTATTGGAGAGTATAAATGGGGTTCCTATACCTTCGCCTAGTTCCTCAGGGGAATGTGCATGCGTTCACAGGGCTTGACAGAGGCTTATCTAAGATTTTACCCATTTCCCATGTACAGGTTAAGAGTGTTAACTGAAAGCAGATGTTTGCCTTTGTGTTGGCAGTTTTAGGCCTATGAGAAGCTCCCATGCTTGCGTCCTGTAAGTGTGTTAGGTCTAGATACCTATCTACGAGGACGACGATGGCATCACTCCATACTAGCAGAGGTTCCTATAGCTGAGGGTTTCACCCGTTGTCATCTATAGTTGGAGTTGTTGACAACTGATGCTATCACTTGGGTTCCCTACTTTGAGGAACATTTAACCATTGGGTTTGAGGATGGGTACCCGACTGGTGTCGAGTATATGATATCCACCCGTAGGATTCCTCTCTTCACATATAGAGGATGGGAGCTCTATTTGGGAGAACGTGCTATTAAGAGCATCACAAAGGAGATTCGTGTACCGATCTGGCCTCCTTCCAGGCGTTATTAGCCTGTGTCACAGTCGCCTGTCAGTGATATCCCATTAACGATCTTTGACGGCCTTACATTATCAGAGGGTTTGTATACTCAGGATATGTTCCATCGCTAGTGGTCCCCTAGTACCATCAGAGCCTAGACCCGCGCCACTCAATTCATGGGGGATATGGTTCCTGGATCTGTGATGATGACATATTGGATGGCCTGTGTTTGAGATCTAACTTATTTGACACAGGTTGACAGCTTGACCCGGTAGTTGGATTGGGCACATTTCTTTATCTGGCACTTGGGCAGATATCCTTTAGAGGCAGATACTTTTGATCCTTCCAGCTCTAGGGCTGGCCCTTCAGGTGACCCATATGGTTTTGTTGACATAGATCCTCCATTGTATAGGCCTGAAATCCCACTTGGCGGATAACCAGTGACTCAAGAGGAGTTACAATAAGTGAACATGATTGATGATGTAGACATTGACCCCATTCTCTTCTTCTGATGTGTATTCTCGCTATATTTTTTAATAGGCCTCTGTTAGATACTGGGTGGATGTGCCCCATTCTCTCTATATCTTTTGATAGGCCTCTGTTAGTTGTTAGGCGTCTGTGCCCCATTTCTTTGTATTTTTAGCTGTACAGATATGATGTATTAGGTGATGATGTACTTAGGAATGTATGTACTGTTTTCCATTCCTTACATCATATTGCCATCTATTATTGATTATGCATGTATTATGTTATGCATATGTATGTCCAGAGATATTCAGCATTGACCCCTGGATGATCTTATGATACGGCCAACATAAATGTCTTCCTCGACAGTTAACCGCATTGATCATACCCCACTAGTATTGGTGGCCTCCCATCTGAGGTCATGGTATGATAGTTTGTCACCTCCAGATCGGGTGACCATATATAAGTTATTACAACATTCTATGACCCTCCTGATGTTCCAAGTTCCTCTGGGCTTTGTAGAGGGTATGCTGGAGCATTGGGTACCAGAGAGGCAGGTTTTCCAGTTTGGGACCCAAGAGTTAACTCCCACCTTTGAGGAGTATGAGTCGTTGACAGCTTTGCCATTGGACAGGCCTTGCGCTCGGATGGCTATTGGCGACATGAGCCGGCAGTTTATGACCCACACTGGGCTGAGGCATAGAGTAGTACATGATGAGATTACATCCGGCCATGTGGTGTCTGAGTGTTTTTTGATAGACAGATTTGGCTCAGTGGACAATTATGTACGACACTTTGGGGATTTCACGACATCGGAGGATTAGTGTCGTATGACCACGATAGACATACTCATGATGTGCGTAGTGGCTTATGTGTACATGCCACTGTATATGGATGAGCTGGACATCGTTGTTATCATGGCAGTGAGAGCTTTCAGGGAGGGTCAAACCATTTTGCCGATTATTATGACAGAGACATTGAGATTAGCCACGTATTTCCACACCTATCCTGCAGGGGTATTCATAGGCAGCTCGATCATGTTGTATGTGTGGTTCATGTCACACTTGAGACCGATTGGCACTTTCCGATGGCATGGGTATTGTTTTTCCAATGAGATAGTCATGTCTTACTCCTTTCAGCCAGCGGAGTGTACAGACGCTATATCCTAGTCGGTGTTCTTGGCAGGGATTAGAGATCCGTTTGACATTTTGTCGTGTAAAGGGCTCAGTTCTCCCTACAGCTTCATTACTCATGCACCTGGCATGGACTATCTCCCTCTGGCTGGTTTGAGGGGCATGACTACTTACCACCCACTGGTTGTGATGTCACAGTTCGACCAGTTTCTCGACGTCCATCCTTTTGAGGGGGCATTGGGTCAGCGTTTGGCTTCTCGCCATTTGTTTGCAGAGGACATATCTAGGGTGTATGCCTGTTGGGATCAGCGTGAGCTAGCTGAGTTTTCTGCTAGCCATCTGGGTCGTTCTATAGAGTATTCCGCATGGATGGAGGCAGAGACCACATCGACTGTTGTTGTATCCACAGAGCCGGGGATTGATTCTGATGGTGGAGAGCCCATAGAAGACATTGATTCTCCCACCAAGGAGGAGCTATTTGTTGGGTTGCCAGCAGCTCTTGTTGATTCTCCTAGTATAACTACTACTGTGACCCCGCATTAAGTAGAGTATTTAGAGCTGAGCCTGTATTTGATGACATTTGAGAGGGATCCGGCTAGGGCCTTGATGTTGACTGTGACGTCCCCAAAACAGGTATACATCACCCATCTTGAGTCGCCAAATAAATTGTACATAATACAACTATAAACTTCTTTTATACAAATGTCGTGTAAAATAAGACAAAACATAGCTGAGAGTTTGAACAAGAATATTGTCTTCTAGACAATATCCACACTCAATGGATTACTCATTACAATTATTATCATACTATTTTATAAAAATAGTGAGGACTACTATAGCCACCATCTCAGACCATCACTCGTTTCCCCGACTAGTCCCAGCTATATTCTCATTTCTTAAAGAGAACAGTGAAGGAAAAGGGTGAACTCAACTAGCCCAATAAGAAATATTATGACTAAGATAATGCAGAATAAATTATCCTTAGCCTTCAACAGTATAACAACTGATAGAATACACTAGACAACAAGTTTTAGATCAACAAATGTAGCGGAACAAGCAATTCATTAGAAAAGTTAAGTAGGGCATGATATCTACCATCTTCTATGATTTAAAAGTTTATCATCAATTTTATCCCTGTAATACCCATTAACAGTTCTTTATTATACCTAAGATAAAGAGAAATTTTATCACCTGTCTTCACCTGAACCACCAAAGATTTTAGTTAAATTCACAATTCATGTTTATAATAATGTGAATCAACAGTTCCTCCTTGCCACAAAGGCCTAATAGAACATTTACTCAAAATCCTTACCCCAAAGGCTAAAGATAGTCAAATGTAATAACAATTATAATACCAATCAGTTGTCTATCTTTGCACTATGGGCCAAAGATATTCAACTATAAAACCAATGGTTATGATCATACCAATCAATTGCCTTTCAATGCACTACGGCCAAAGAATTCAACTGTTAACTAATGGTCATGATCCTGCCAATCACATCATCGAATTATCCCTACACTACGGCCAAGGATATTCGTTAATATCACTAGTGGTCATGATCATGTCATACACCTGTCCATCTTTGGACTACGGGCCGAAGATATCAATCAACAGTTCATTATTGCACTACGACCAAAGATATCAATCAACAGTTCTTCTTTGCACTATAGGCCAAAGACAAACAAGTGTAAAACCAATAACCAACTGTCCATCTATTTACTACGGGCCAAAGATGAGTTTTAACGTAATATAAGCATGAGGATCATGACAATGATATAAAGAATCAATCAAATGAGATAAAGGATAAATATTAAATATTTATAATACAATTTATCCAGAGTTCAAGAATATCTAAATTGTCAACATGATCACCAATTGTGGAGTAAAATTCAAGAATAATATTCATGTATCAAAAATTAATTTGGACAAAAAAGAATCAATATTTCTTCGTGAATAGTACCTCGTGAATAGTACCCTGGCATGAAAAGTGCCACAAATATCCGAGTGAATAATATTCAAGAGAATAGTAACCGGGTGAATAGTAACCCATGAATAGTAACTTGTGAATACTACTCCGGCATGAAAAGTGCCCCGAATACCCGAGTGAATAATATTTAAGTGAATAGTAATTGGGTAAATAGTAACCCATAAATAGTAACTCATGAATAGTATTTCGGTATGAAAAGATCAATAATTATCAAGAAAGCTCATAATAATATTTCCAAGAAAAGATACTGGATGAAGCGCAAAATATCAAGGATATTCTACTAATTTCACGGAGTATAAAAGCAATACTTTAACAGATTGAGTGTAGAATTAGGAATATGAAATGAAATAATATTACTCACATACTTCAAAGTATGGAAGAAAATATTATTTCTATGAATACTGAAAAATATAATATCCTCATGCGAATATTGAAAGAAAATAATATTCCTATTAATTAAACGAAGACAATGAATATTGAACAAAAATGATATTCCTTACGAATATTGAACGAAGATGATATTCCTTATGAACATTGAATGAAAATAATATTCATACAAATACGAAAAATAATATCTCTTTAGAATATGAAATGAATAATACCCCTTACGACTGCTGAACGAAAATAATATTCTTAAGAATATTGAATGAAGATGATATTCCTTACGAATATTGAACGAAAATAATATTCATACGAATAAGAAAAATAATATCTCTTCAGAATATGAAATTAATAATACCCCTTACGACCGTTGAATGAAAATAATATTCATTATGAATATTGAACGAAAATAATATTCATACGAATAAAAAAAATAATATCTCTTCAGAATATGAAATAAATAATACCCCTTACCTCAGAAAAAGACTGGATACTGGAATAGTGAACTAGCAGACTTCTCTTCTTCTTTCTCTTTATAGCTTCTCTCTCTATAATTACTCTTGTGAGTCTTAGTGAATTGGTGAAAATGAAGGAAGAATGAGCTTCTATTTATAGGAAAACATAGTTTCGATAATTGCACGTTTTGGGGCTTAAAATATTACAGTATAATACCTTCATATTTTCCTTCATTTTTAATTTAGTCCTGCAAGTATTGTAAAACATGCACCACCTCCCCTAATAGTATATCATGTGAATCAATAGTACAATCATATGACTCAATAGTTCTATACATGTGAAAAAAATAATTATAGTATAATACCTTCATCTATACCTCCATTTTTAATTTAGTCGTGCAAGTATTATCAATCTTGCACCACCTCCCCTAATAGTACATGCATGTGAATCAATAGTACACACATGTGAACAAATAGTTATAAACATGTGAATTAATAGCAATTAATTGCTCATTTATCCGATTAATTACCCGATTGGTCAATATAACCTCTAGACATCAATTATTATCGGAATAGATGTCGATTTCCACTAATACTAATAATCCCAACACAATGGTAATATCAATTTTATCTTTAATCAACACGAACTTATTCATTATTAATATTATAACTCACAGTATTTAACAACCAGATCATTCCCAGGAAAGAGGGGGCTTTCTAATAAGGATTTCTCCTTATTGGCGCGCAATTAGGTAACCAAACCCCTTTCCTCGACATAACTTTCTAGACATCGTCAATAATGAAAATAGTAATATGAATAACTTTGTCGTCTCAATTATTGGTTTAATAATATAAAATATTTTGACAATAATTGAATAAAACTGAGTGACTTCTCACGTAAGCATCAATAATCAAAAATACTGTATAATACTGTGTGCTACTATACAACCACGCGTATTACTGTACTTTTATCTCCGATTATTTTATGACAACTTTCTTACTTTGAGAAATATCAAATATCACCCTTAACTTTAACCTTTTATCAATTTAACCATTTACTAAATAGAATAATAATTATAAGAAAATTGAATACTTTCATTTCATAAAATTTGGGATCTCATAATCTCCCCTCATGAAATTCCGTCCCCTCAAAATTTATGTACCTGGTAGTTCGAAGAGATGAGAATACCTTGCTTTCTTTTCAGATTATGCCTTCCTGGTTATTTTCTCTATATCATGATTTTCCCATTTCTCATCTCCTGTATTTTAGATATCATTCTAGAATACATCTTCAAAACAAAGGTTAATTGACATGCCATATATTATCCCTATATTCTGACCAACCAATTAAATAACACATAAGCTTAGGTAGGTCATACTAGCGAATGATTAACCCGTCTCTCCCCTCCTAGTTCCAGTCTCACATCTCAGGCAGGGATAAGCTTTAATACCAACTGTGACGCCTCCAAAACAGGTATACATCACCCATCTTGAGTCGCCAAATACATGGTACATAATACAACTATAAACTTCTTTTATACAATTGTCGTGTAAAATACGACAAAACATAGCTGAGAGTTTGAACAAGAATATTGTCTTCTAGACAATATCCGCACTCAATGGAGTCTTCATTACAATTATTATCACACTATTTTATAAAAATATTGAAGACTACTATAGCCACCATCTCGGACCATCACTCTATTCCCCAACTAGTCCCAGCTATATTCTCATTTCCTGAAGAGAACAATGAAAGAAAATGGTGAGCTCAACTAGCCCAGTAAGAAATATTATGACTAAGATAATGCAGAATAAATTATCCTTAGCCTTCAACAGTATAACAACTAATAGAATACAATAGACAACAAGTTTTAGATCAACAACTACAGCGGAACAAGCAGATCATTAGAAGAGTCAAATAGAGCATGATATCTACTATCTTCTATGATTTAAAAGTTTATCATCAATTTTATCCCTATAATACCCATTAACAGTTCTTTATTATAACCAAGATAAAGAGAACTTTCATCACCTGTCTTCACTTAAACCACCAAAGATTTTAGTTAAATTCATAATTCATGTTTTTAATAATGTGAATAAACAGTTCTTTCTTACTACAAAGTCTTAATAGAACGTTTACTCAAAATCCTTACCCCAAAGGCTAAAGATATTCAAATGTAATAACAATGATCATACCAATTAGTTGTCTATCTTTGCACTACGGGCCAAAGATATTCAATTATAAAACCAATGGTTATGATCATACCAATCAATTGCCTGTCAGTGCACTACGACCAAAGACATTCAACTGTTAAGGATTATCACATCATCGAATTATCCCTGCACTACAGCCAAGGATATTCATTAGTATCACTAGTGGTCATGATCATGTCATACACCTGTCCATCTTCGCACTACGGGCCAAAGCTATCAATCAACTGTTCATCTTTGCACTACGACCAAAGATATCAATCAACAATTCTTCTTTGCACTACATGTCAAAGACATACAAGTGTAAAACCAATAACCAACAGTCCATCTATACACTATGGTCCAAAGATGACTGTTAACGTAATATAAGCATGAGGATCATGACAATGATATAAAGAATCAATCAAATGAGATAAAGGATAAATATTAAATATTTATAATACAATTTATCCAGAGTTCAAAAATATCTAAATTGTCAACATGATCACCAATTGTGGAGTAAAATTCAAGAATAATATTCATGTATCAAAAATTAATTTGGACAGAAAAGAATCAATTTTTCTTCGTGAATAGCACCCCGTGAATAATACTTCGTGAATAGTACCCTATGAATAGTACTTCGCGAATAGTATCCCATGAATAATACTTTATGAATAGTACCCCGACATGAAAAGTGCCCCAAATATTGGAGTGAATAGTAACCAGGGGAATAGTAACACGTGAATAGTAACTCATGAATAGTACTCCAGCATGAAAAGTGCCCCAAAAACCTGAGTGAATAATATTTGAGTGAATAGTAATCGGGTGAATAGTAACTCGTAAATAGTAACTCATGAATAGTATTCTGGTATGAAAAGATCAATAATTATCAAGAAAGCTCATAATAATATTTCCATGAAAAGATGTTGGATGAAGCTCAAATATCAAGGATATTCTACTAATTTCACGGAGTATAGAAGTAATACTTTAACAGAATGAGTGTAGAATTAAGAATATGAAACGAAATAATATTAATCACATACTACATAGTATGGAAAAAAATATAATTTCTACGAATACTGAAAAATATAATATCCCTTACGAATAGTGAACGAAAATAATATTCCTTACTAATACTAAACGAAGACATTGAATATTGAACAAAAATGATATTCCTTACGAATATTGAACAAAGATGATATTCCTTACGAATATTGAACAAAAATAATATTCATATAAATACGAAAAATAATATCTCTTCAGACTATGAAATGAATAATACCCCTTACAACTGTTAAATGAAAATAATATTCCTACGAATATTGAACGAAGATGATATTCCTTACAAATATTGAACGAAAATAATATTCATACGAATACGAAAAATAATATCTCTTCAGAATATGAAATGAATAATACCCCTTACGACTGTTGAAGGAAAGTAATATTCCTATGAATATTGAGCGAAGATGATATTCCTTACGAATATTGAACGAAAATAATATTCATACGAATACAAAAAATAATATCTCTTCGGAATATGAAATAAATAATACCCCTTACCTCAGAAGAAGATTGGATACTGGAATAGTGAAGTAGCAGACTTCTCTTCTTCTTTCTCTCTATAGCTTCTCTCTCTATAATTGCTCTTGTGAGTCTTAGTGAATTGGTGAGAATTAAGGAAGAATGAGCTTCTATTTATAGGAAAACATAGTTTCGATAATTGCACGTTTTGGGGCTCAAAATATTTCAGTATAATACCTTCATCTTTTCCTTCATTTTTAATTTAGTCCTGCAAGTATTATCAAACTTGCACCACCTCTCCTAATAGTATATCATTTGAATAAATAGTACAATCATGTGACTCAATAGTTCTATACATGTGAAAAAAAATAATTACAGTATAATACCATCATCTATACCTCCATTTTTAATTTAGTCGTGCAAGTATTATCAATCTTGCACCACCTCCGCTAATAGTACATGCATGTGAATCAATAGTACACACATGTGAACAAATAATTATAAGAATGTGATTAATAGCAATTAATTGCTCATTTATCCGATTAATTACCCGATTAGTCAATATAACCTCCAGACATCAATTATTATCGGAATAGATGTCGATTTCCACTAACACTAATAATCCCAACACAATGGAAATATCAATTTCATCTTTAATTAACATGAACTTATTCATCATTAATATTATAACTCACTGTATTTAACAACCAGATCATTCCCAGGAAAGATGGGGCTTTCCGATAAGGATTTCTCCCTATTGGCGCGCAATTAGGTGACCAAACCCTTTTCCTCGACATAACTTTCTAGACATCGTAAATAATGCAAATAATAATATGAATAACTTTGTCGTCTCAATTATTGATTTAATAATATAAAATATTGTGACAATAATTGAATAAAACTGAGTGACTTCTCACGTAAGCATCAATAATCAAAAATCTTCGTATGATACTGCAGGTATTGCTACTACGCAACCACCCCCAGACATCGCATTTCTTTATCACCGATTATTTTATGACAATTTGCTTACTTTGAAAAAAAATTTAAATATCACCCTTAACTTTAACCTTTTATCAATTAAACCATTTACTAAATAGAATAATAATTATAAGAAAATTGAATACTTTCATTTCATAAAATTCGAGATCTCACATTGACAGCTCTTACTGGGAGAGATACCGATCTATTGGAGAAAGATGATGCTTTAGTTCATAGAGACACTGCTATTGTTGAGCGAGATGAGGCTAGATCATCCAGATATGCTTTGATTGTTGAGCGGGATGGCGCTATATCTGCCATGGATGTAGCCGTTACAGATAGTACTGCAGTAAGGTCCCATAATACTGCTATTGTTGCGGAGATGAGCACGTATATTGATGAGCATAACGTCACCATACAGTTGGCTATGGATTTGTTAGCTCGTGTAGATACCCTTGGGCAGGAGCTCACAGCATTGCCTTCTTCTTTGGAGAGAGATGCCATGTTGGACTGGATAGCTTGCATATACACTGATTTGTAGACGGGCTTGAATTTTCCTGCACAGACTAGCTTAACCTTTTTGTCATGTACAATACATATTGTATATATCAAACAACATTATATATGGCAGGGAAATATATTTTGATTCACTTCCCTTTTAGTTGTGCCTTGTTATTTGATTGATATTTGCCTGTTTCTTCAGGGCTTGTAATCTGGATGTATTCTGAACTCCCCCTTGATGAATGGAAATTGAGATGTCTCTGGATCTTTTAGAATGGATCATTGACGTGTGTGTATTCCTACCCTTTGGTGTCTTGGGACTGGTTTCTGTATGTAGTAATGGACAGGAGTGTGGCTTTCCTCTCTGAGGTTGACCGCACCACAGATGGTCACCGATTCTCCCATTGGTGTGGGGAGACTAGGTAGTTCCACCCCTTTGGTCTAAATCCGATGAAGTGTGGTGGATTGAAGGATGATCCCATTACCGTCGACAAGTTTTTGTGTTTTGGTAGGGGTAAGACTGAACCATGAATGTCTGCCTACGTACTCCTATTGAAGAGGATATTAGGTATGCGTAGTTCAAACCTGGTGTAAGAGGTTCAATGCTGTTTGTGAAAGGTGTAGAAGGGTGTGGAGGTGTTTTTCTTTTTCTTTTTTTTTTGTGGTCAATGAGACCATAAAAATGGCTGCCTATGTACTCCCGTGTATTAGGGAGATCAGGTTAATCAACAGTTGACTAGTGGTCATGATCATGTCATACATTTGCCCATCTTTGCACTACGGGCCAAAGCTATCAATCAACAATTCATCATTACACTACGACCAAAGATATCAATCAACAGTTCTTCTTTGCACTACTGGTCAAAGACATACAAGTGTAAAACCAATAACCAACAGTCAACATAGTTCGCCCCATGTGCAGGATGGATTCAACTGAAATGTTTGATCCCATGTTCAGGACAAAATGTAGGTGAAAAATTTGATCCCATGTATAGGATAAACTGCAGGTGTGGAAAGTTTTATCCTTGGTGGGACAAAACTGCAGGTGTGAAAAGTTTTCTCCCTGGTGGGACAAAACTGCAGGTGTGAAAGGTTTAATCCCTGGTGGGATAACCTGAAGATGTGAAAGGTTTTGAAAACGGAGTTAAGTGAAAGATATGTTAATCTAAAACCAGGCTGCTGGTTTGAAAAGTGTGTTTGTCCCTGATGGGGCAGATGGGTATGAAGAAGGGTTGTATATAGTGAAGGGTTAGAAAACCAGAAGTGACTGGGGATGTGGTGATCCAAAACCAAGATGTTTGCTTAATGGTAACCTCAGATATAGTACTGTTTCACGGTGTCCAAGTTGATGAGCTGTGGAAATTCATCACCGTCCATTTCTTGTAATCTGAGAGTACCACCTATCAATACTTCATTGACAACAAACAGGCCTTCCCAGTTTAGGGAAAATTTTTCCTTGGACTGATCTTGGTTGTCAATGATCTTCTTCAAAACCAAGTCATGTTGTTTAAACTGTCGTAGCTAGACTTTTTTGTTGTAAGATCTGGCGATCCTTTGTTGGTATAACTGACCACGAAAGATAGCATTGGTTCGCCTTTCGTCTATTAGAGACAATGTGTGATACCTATCTTGTAACCATTGGTCTTCATCCAGCTGAGCATCTATCAACACTCTGAGGGATTCCATTTCCACCTCTATGGGGAACATTGCTTCCATCCCATAGGTTAAGGAGTAGGGGGTTGCCCCTAGTGGAAGTGCGCATTGAGGTTCTGTAGGCTAATAGAGTTAGAGGCAACAAGTCAGGTCGTCCTTTATGATTGGCAGACATCTTTTGTATGATCTTTTTGATATTCTTATTGGTTCTTCAACAGCACCATTCATCTTTGGATGGTAGATGATGGAGTTGAGATGTTTGATGTGGAATTTACTACATAACTCCTCCATCATTTGATTATTGAGGTTCCTAGCATTTTCTGACATAATTACCTTTGGTTGTCCATATTGACAAATGATATTGTTTTTGATGAAACAAATGATGACTTCTTTGGTAACCCTGGGGAAGGAAGCTGCTTCTACCCACTTGTTGAAGTAGTCAATCATGGTGAAGATAAATCGATGCCCATTACTTGTTCTAGGCTCGATGGGCCCGATCTCGTCCATTTCCCATAATGAGAAAGGCCATGGAAAACTCATATTATAGAGCTCCCTTTGAGGGGCATGGATAGAATTCCCATGAATTTGGCATTGATAACATCTCTTGACGTGATCATCATAGTCAGCCTTTAGAGAGAGCCAGTAATGCCCTGTTCTGAGGACCTTTTTGACAAGTAGAGGGCCGCTCATGTATGAGCCACATACTCCACCATGGATTTCATCCATAAGCCTCTGAGCTTGGTCCTTATCTGAACATCTAAGGAAACCTACTTCCGCATCTCTTTTTTAGAGTGCGTCTCTGCTCAGGTAGAATTTCATAGCCATTTGATGGATCCGCTTTTTCTCAGCAGGACTCGCCTCAGCAGGTGTAGATCCATCTCGTAGATACTCCTTGATGTGCTGATACCAAGGGTGTTGGATGGGAGGTATCTCATTCGATACTTCTCCAATATAATTCCCATAGGCTGGAGGCTTTTATAATGAAAATGTGATGCTTGACATGTTTTCCTTGTCAAGTATGTTGATCAAGGAGGCCAAAATTGCTAGTGTATCTTAAAAGTCATTTATATTCCGAGGAATGTGGAGGAAGGATATTTCTTCAAACTTTGAAACCATCTGGATAACCTGCTTATGGTAAGGCAGCAAATGTAGCTCTTTGGTGTGATAGATCCCAGTGGTTTATCAGATTACCAATTCGGAATCTCTAAAGATAATTAACCGCCTGATGCCCATTGATTGCGAAAGTTTTAGTTCCATGATACAACCTTCATACTCAGCAGTGTTATTAGTACGACAAATCAGAATTTGATGACGACGGGATCTTTGCTCCCCGATTCGGATACTAGAGCTCTCCAAATTTCAACCTTCCATATTTATAGCTCCATGAAAATACATCTTCCATGTCTGGTGTGCATCGTATTGATGGTGTTGCTGAACTGTCATTACCCCTTCATCGGGGAAGTATGTTTCTAAAGGTTTGAAATCCCCTGAAGGTGTGGCGACCAGTTGATCCGCAATTCCTTGACCTTCAATAGACTTTTGCGTCACGTATACGATGTCAAATTTCTGTAGGATCAACTGCCATCTAGACAGCCGATAATTTAACACGGGTTTACTGAACACGTACTTGAGAGGATCCACATAGGATATGAGATGGGTTGTGTGACCATGGAGGTAATGTTGTAACCTCATAGAAGCCCATTCTAAAGCACAACAAGTCTTATCAATCAGAGTGTACTTGTGTTCACTGCTGCTGAATCTTTTGTTGAGGTAGTAGATAGCTCGCTCTTGGCCTCTACCTTCTTTCTATCCCAACATGCAGCCCACGACATTGTCATTGATTGATAGGTACATGAATATGGGAACATCATCCTTGGGAGGTACCAAAATAGGAGCTTTGACTAGCTGCTCTTTGATTGTAAGGAAGGCTTTCTGACACCCATCATTCCATTTTATGGAGGAGTTCTTCCTTTATAGCTTGAAGATAGGCTCATAAGTTGCTGTGAGTTGAGAGATGAATCGGCGGATGAAGTTGATTCTTTCCAAAAATCCCCGTATTTCCTTCTCTGTCTGAGGAATGGGCATTTTTGTGATGGACTGGATTTTGGTGGGATCCAGTTAAATCCTTTTGTGGCTGACTAGGAATCCTAGCAACTTGCCTGATTTAACGCCAAAGGCGCACTTGGCTAGATTCAACTTCAAGTTGTACTTACACAACCTGTTGAAGAGCTTTCTGAGATGGTCTAGGTGGTCTTCTTCCCTTCGGGACTTGACAATGATGTCATCCACATAGATCTCTATCTCTTTGTGCATCAAATCATGAAAAAGAGCCATCATGGCCCACTGATATATAGCTCCGGCATTGATGAGGCTGAATGACAACCGTTTGTAGCAAAAGGTTCCCCAAGGTATGATGAATGCAGTTTTCTCACGATCCTCTTCAGCAACCATGATTTGATGGTACCCCGTAAAATAATCAGCAAAGGAGTACATATCGTATTAAGCAGTATTATCAATGAGAACGTGGATAAATAGCACGAGAAATCTATCGTTAAGGCAAGCTTTATTCAGATCCCTATAATCCACACAAACTCGCATATTTCTTCCCAGTTTTGGCACGGGGACTATGTTGGATAGCCATTCAGGGTATGTTGAAACCATGATGATGCCAGCTTGAAATTGTTTCACAATTTCTTTTTTAACTTTTAAACTCCACTCAGGTTTTTATCGCCTGAGCTTCTGCCTGACTGGCTTGAATCCATCTTTGATGGGGAGGCGATGAATGACAATGTTAGTAGACAAACCGACCATGTCTTCATGAGACCATGCAAACACATCCTGGAATTAATTTAATAAAGTAACCATGTCATTCCTTTGGTTTGGAGTAAGGTCCGTACCAATCTGGATTATTTTGGGGTTTTCTAAGGTTCCGAGGTTCAAAGAGGAGGTTTGATCAAGATTTGGCTTGGGTTTTTCTTTGACCCATTCTTTGATCTCCTGAGGTATCTCATAGTCCTCTTGTATTTCAATCAAGTTTGAGTCCAACTTTACATCAAAGTTATAGTCCTTGTGGAGAAAAGGCACCTCATAAGCATGTTTAGGCACATCTAAATTTAGAGTCCTGAAACAAATACGCTTTCACTTAATATATGAAACTGTTCAATCATACAAAGTGTTAGCATATAATGATTAAACAACTGCTAATACTGTACAGAAAAAGTAAGTAGTTTATGGATATCTACAGGGCAGAGGGAGTTTCTGTCCTTTTTACCCTTATCGGCAAATGCATGGAATGCTGCTCTAATTGCCAAGGGTGTAGTCCTGTTGGACAGCAGTGATGAAGGGACTGTCATCATCCTGTTTCTCTCGAATGATGACCATAATATTTGGATAATCATTGTCTATGATGTTTCTATTCATACCCTCAGTATGAATAATGATACGTATGTTTGACAACCGCCTGACAATGTCTTACTTACGTCTCTATTCCTTTTCTTCCGCTTCCTGATCTAGAATCAGGACCTCCTTTCCTTTAACCGGTATTAGCTTAGGAAATAACATAGTCATTAGATGAATAAGCACCTTTACCGGAGACCGTACAGGCTCAGGATCTGTAGGTTGAGACAATCGCCGTGTGGCTGAAGCTGAAGGAACCTGTTTGTGTTTGTGAGGATTCCTATTACTGGAGCTAGTAGAATAGCCTATCCCGGCTATTCCTGTTTGACTGTAAATTTGAATTGGGCACTTAATGCCCTGATGATCTTTGCCCAACCCTTTTCAAGGTTGATAACCCAATGATATCATCTCTTGAGTTACCGACATTACCTCAGCAGCAATTATGGGTATGAAATGTGGCGCCCCAATGGGATGATAGTGAGTGTTGCTCACCTCTAGGGCTTAACTTCTGAATTGAAGCTGATGAGTGGTATGTCACCTTGTTCAGGACACTCCGGCTCAACATTAATAGTGACTAGGCTATTGTTAATAATGTATTTGAGTTGCTGGTGAAGGGTGGAAGGGACGACTCCGGTAATATAAATCCACGGTCTCCCCAAGAGTATGTTGTATCCTATGGCTATTTTGAGCACGTGAAAGGATACGCAGAATGTATGTGGACCAATCTCCACAGGCAATTCAATCTTTTTGATAACATTTTGTCTGGATCCATCAAAATCTTTGATAACCGTATGGCTGCTTCTGATCCTATTGAGATTGATATTCATCTTCTCCAAGGTGGCATAAGGGAAGATGTTTAAAGATGATCCTCCATCTATAAAAACTCCTCCCACCATATATTCAGAGGACAGAACCGCTATGTGCAACGGTTTGTGATGACCAGTCCCTTCGGGAGGTATGTAGTCATCAGAGAAAGATATCACATTGTTATTAAAAATGTTATCAACCAGATGCTGGAACTTTTCAACATCCACTGATTTTGGCAAGTGGGCTTCTTGCAAAACCCTTAGCAAGACCTTCTTGTGATCTTCAAAAGAGAAAACCAAGTCAAGTATGGAAATATGTTGTGGAGCTTCTTTGAAGCTTAAAACCACCTTGGCTTCATTTTGGCCCATAGTACGGAGGAATTCTTCAATTTTCTCCATGGGAACTTTCCCCTTTGATCTGATGGTAGGCTTCATCACCCGTTGGGGAAGGTATTATAGATTCTCCTTCAACACTGCAGTAATTATGTGGGAAGTGCATCCTTCAGCCTCTCCATAATTCCATGGCACTTTTTTTAGGCTGACAACAGGATACTGTGGTTTGTATGGCTAGATGATTAGCTTTGGTCCAGCCACTTTCAAAGGATTGTCAGCACCTTTGACTTGAATTGCTTGTATTGTGAGTGGTATGGCAGCCAAATCATCCTCAACGGATATAACTTCTATGACTTCCTTCCATTTTGTAAGAAATGTGTCCCCACTCTCGAGTAATATAGTGTCATTATCTGTCAATTAGGTTCTAGATAAGATGGCGGAGAGCCCAACATTCTTCAGTACTGTGACAACCCGAGAATTTAGAAAAATTTTAAAAACTTAAATGATGGATTTAAGGTTCAATATTAGAATCTAGACAGATAATAAGTGTATGCGTTTGATATTTTTGAGAAGGAATTTTGAGGATTTCAAAATACTATGAATGATTTAGGTGAATTATTCAGTATTAAGTGTATATGTGTAAATGGTCTATGAATATGGTATTATATGTGTACAATGTGGTAAAGGGTCAAGGTTTGACTAGATAAATTTTATCAGTGTCAAACCCTACGTATATATTAAGAACGTCAACGTTCAGTTAAAAAACCCTAGCAGTGGATAAGAAACCTTAGAAACAAGTTTTGAAACCCTAATTTCGGTTCCGGAAATTCGAAACCCTAATTCAGAAATTGAAAACCCTAATTTATAATTAGGGAAAATCTGATTGTTAGTATAATAATTTTAATGTTAATTAGGAAACATTTAATTATCAAGTAATAAGGAATTAGAAAACCCTAATCTAATTAGGAAACCTAATTTCTAAATTAGAAAGATTATTTAAAACCCTAATTCTTTGGTTATAAATTCTAATGTACAATTTCAACCCTAATTGCTAAATTAGCAATTTTAATTAGGAAATAATAATCCTAATTAGCAAGATTGAACTTATGATTAGGAAATCTAAATATAAACAAAGAATCCTAATTATAATTTTAAAATATTAATTTTATATTTCAAAAACCCTAATTTTGAAATCTTAAATGTGATTTTTGTAAACCTTAGGTTTTAACCCTAAGGGTCAACCCCTAAGGGTTTGCATCAAATTACAATTCTAGAATTAAAATTGTATGAAAATGACATATATTCCCTTTGTCACATTTTGATTAGCTAGAGTGCAAATCTTGCCAGATGTGAGTTGGTCACCAACTACAACCACTCCATGTGACTTGTTACAAAACCAATCAGCCAATATTTGACAGCTACCTCAGCCACATACAATGCATCAAAGCTTATAATTTAGAAATTTAATAAAATTTCTTACTTTACTTAGAAAAGCAAGCTAGACCTTCTCTCTCTTCAAACTTCAAAACTTAGAGTGAAAGAGAGTGAGAATGAAAGCCATGATAGCCTATTTGCTTTCCAAGATCAGAATCAAAGGTCAGAATCAAGAATCAAAGTGTAAAAGAGGTATAAACCCTAAATTTTAGAAATCGTGTGATCTTATGTTATTTATTATGATTTGTTGTTTACAGTTGTGTTAGAGGGTGTTTATCAGTGATCTGGGATGTTAATTCCCAGATCCATAACATCAAAGTGCTCGAAATTGAAGATTTCTTAAATCTGGAAAAATGGAAAAATTAGGCCAGACAACCTAATGTCAGGGCCTCTAGATCTTTATATGTTAGTGGTTTTGTGTGTTTTATGTTATAGATATGTAGTATGACATGTGGACTAGGATCTGAGACTGAAATCAGGTTTAGATCATATTTAAATCTCTCAAGTTATGAACGGTCAAAACTAGTTGACCGATCACGAAACTGCTTTCTGGGCAGCCCATAATTAACAGTTAGAGTCTGACAAGCTGTTCTAGGCCTAAGATCTTGCTTCAGACAAGAGATTTGGTCATGTTTGTGTAATACACTTGTAGTCAGTTATAAGGACTACAACTTAAAGCTTTTAGATCATCCATAAAGTATATAGAATTGACGATAATTAAGCTCAAAAGTGAGTTGACCACCAGCCTGGAACGAAATCTGGAAAACCCAGAAATCGTGAAGAACAGGCGTCCTGACAAGGTTTGACCAACCATTATCTGTTATATGTGATGTTGTTGTTATGATCTGATGATATATAATTCTAGTCTAACATCTCTTCTATTTGTTAGAACTTTTAGATCACACAAAGTAAACACAATACACAATCTATAATGACCCAAAGTAGGTACCTCGACCCTGCTTGAGTTTCTGGGCAGCCCAGAAACTCAAAAACATGTCTGCCAAGTATTTCTGAAGCATAGATCTTCTTGTTGTATTGTTGCATGGACATGAACTCGATTGATAATTGTATTATTACACTTATATTATAACAATAACCTTTTTTCAGCCCAGAAACACAATAGACTGAGAATTATAGCTGGTCAAACCCACTTACTCGAACACTAACAAGAATTCTAGGTTTCCTCAAGAACATGCTCAAGAACACCTATAGCGACGGTTCTGTCGCTATAGGGCTCTTTAGTGACACTTATTTTCCAGGAATTAATTATTTTAAAAAATAATTAGAGAAAAATAGTTTTAAATTATTAAGATTACATAATAAATTCTTAAAAATTATTTTAAAGCCTAAAAATTAATTTTTGATTATTTTGAGTATATTTCATAAATATTTAATATTTTTGGAATATATATGGTATTTAATTTATTTAATTATAATATTAAATAAATTAGTTAAAAATGATTTTAATACTTGAAAAAATCATGAAAATTATATTATAGTACAAGAAAATATTTTAAGTTATTTTAATAACTTTTTATATTTTAATGATGAAATTCATTAAAAAATTAATATTAATGGTAATTGGTGTATTTAATAAATATATTACATAAATTATGGAAAAATGGAATTAATGATTTAAAAATCATATAAAAATGATTTAAGTGTTAGAAAAATATTTGAAGTTATAAAATATAACTTTTGATATTTTGTGATGAAAATATTAATATTTTAATATTAAAAGCAATTATCGATAATGGATTTAAGTGTTTAAAAATCATATAAATATGATTTTAAGGTATTAAAATACTTTAATATAATATAAATATATTATAATATTATGATTTTCATTAATATTTGATATTAAATAAATATTAATGATAAAGTGAATAATGTGGTATTTATATTAATAATTGATTATTGAATAATATTTTAATTACTTTAAAAACATTTAAAGGAAATAATAAAGTATTAAAAATACTATGAGATATTATAAATATATTATAATATTTTGGCATGTATGTCATTAATATATAATATTAAATAAATATTAACGATATTAGAATATTGTGGTATTTAAATTAGATAAATACGATATTAATGATTGGAAAATCATTTTAAATGATAATAATTATTTAAAAAGTATTACGGGACTTAGAAAATTATTTTGATTAATAATATGATTATCTAAGATAATTGTTAAGTGTTTAGGTAGAGTTTAATGGAACTTAGACTCGAGATTTGTTCGACTAGACTGTTGGGATGTTAGAATTTTGTCGGTTTCAAGTCAGACTGAAAAAGTTTGACTTGATGCTAAGTCTTATGTGTTGTATAGACTAATAGGGTTATGTGTTAAAGATTATTTTATTATATATATATATATATATATATATAGTATTACATTGTGATGATATTATTCTAATTTTTATATCGATATTATTTATATATTAGGTCTTCAAATAAAGCTTAATAAATTGCGTAACGATAATCAACGAAAAGGCTGATATAAATTGCATGTATATGTCATGTATGAAAGGCTGATCACCTTCGTTACCATTCGGTCCAGATATATTTTTTCATGTTTAATACTTGTCCAGTCAAAAATTTGTTCGCGCTAATTCACAACTATATTGATGAATTATAGCCAGCTCATTATTCAAATTCTTTCAATCATGATATATCCTTAAATAAATTTAAACTTGCTGGGCAACCTTAATGCTCACCCTTGTTATATCATGATAAACATTGCAGATTAAGGCGAATACGTCGAACACAATGAAATGTTAAAGACAGTTCCAGCTTTAAGTTTATGTGTGCGGCTTAATTTATAACAGCATAGTATGATAATATTTTTATATGTTAGATAGAATAAAGAATCGTGTATAAGTTAAGGTTACTCAACCTTGGGGTAATGTGTAAAGTGTATTGTATAAACAATTTATGTTTATATCTTCCTCAATAGTTATAGAATGATTGTACCAGATCTGCTGTGATTTGGGACCCGAATTTGGGGCTGTCACAGTTGGTATCAAAGATGTAGGTTATGAAGTTTAGGTAGGAATACCTGAGACCAATAACTACAGTGATTAGGATAAGTACTAACTCACATAGAGTTAGTTGGTCGGTAAGATTCAAAGACGAATCTCGATGAGTTATAAAGATACAGAGTTCCCTAACTCAGATAATAAAGTTGAAAAATAGTGATGAATAGATAGAGTCTAAAAGACTAAAAGAATCGGGATAGGAGATCGTAAAATAAAACGATCAAGATATGGAAATAAATCATAATATATACGATGAGATCACCCCGTGATCTGATAAGGTTATAGTAGGGAATAAGAATCAATCTGCTGATTGGAAAGTTTACAGCAAGATTGTTGTGTGAATTGGTACAGATTCAAGAAAAGGATTATGAATACGAGTTGAATAAAATTCGTATTGAGAAGGGAGTTAAGATTAGGTGGGGATTTCAATGAGGACTCATGTCGGCAGCTGAGTTATATGATTCCTTGTATGGGCGGGGAATTGTACTTGGTGTAAAAACCACTTAGTTTCTGGCACTGATAATCATTGAAATGTTTGTGTCGCGTTATTTGCTATATGCATGTTAAGAGGGTGATTCCTTTCTCATGTGTATAATAGATAGATAGGTTATAGGTAGAGAATATAAGGTTAAGTACGAGTTCTTAAAACTCATACTTATGTGCCATTCTTGACTCATAGTTATATGAAATGTTTATGAACCCCTCAGCGAATGGACGCCAAAGGTCTGACTAGGGTAAGTTCTTAAACTCATATGATTATGGCAAGTTTATGAACCCATAAGTGTGGTTTGATGAACTGGGAATAGTCGTGTGTGAATGGAGTATTGAGGATTATAGGAACAGATAGATTAATAAGCAACTGATCATTAGTGAAGACATAAGTTTTCCAAAACTCCTAGCTATGCTAGATTTTGAAATTTTGACATCAAGCTAAATACACACTATGTGCTTTTAAAAAAAATGTAGACTCGTAATCATTTTTTGAAAGGGTTTAAAGTATAGTCTATGCTACTTATTTCAACTAGACGCAAATAATTTGAAATATCAAAATATATTTTATTTCTCACTCATGTACCATGTAACCTGGTGCAGAGATGATAAAAAGTTGACAGAGTTGTAAATACAGGAATACTTAGTGTGAATTCGATCTAAAAATCATTGTTCCATTATTGTATGATGTGTTATGGCAAAGTCATACGATGATAACATCCTCAAACGGACTATTAATACAGTACAACATCATGACGTCATTCTCAAAAATATTTTCAAAAAAATTTTAATTTGCCAACGGGGTTTGACTACACATAAATAATTCGATTGAATTAAATTATTGATATCAGTCTATGCTATTCGATTCAGCTAGACTAATGTTTATGAAAACTCTAAGTGTTCATTGATAGAAATTTCCCGAACCAAATTGTTTTGGTGCGGAATCTAATAAGACTGAGGTAGAAATTTTGTGCCTATAGCAGTGACGAGAAATAGATAAAATCAGTACTTGGCTAGTATAGGGCATATCGGGCTAATCACCCTATGTGTCCATAAGTTATGACGGTTTGCGGATGAATTTCCATAAAACATTTACGAAAATGACAGACAAATAGTCTATATGACTCCCGGCACAATTTGAAATTTTTTACTCTTGTGAGTGATGTATTGGGTAGCATGTGATGATATGTGTGAATGGTGTAAGCAGTATGGTGTAAGGTATAAGGTAAATTTCGGGGACGAAATTTTTAGAAGAAGGGGTGAATGTGACAACCCGATAATTTAGAAAAATTTTAAAATCTTAAATGATGGATTTAAGGTTCAATATTAGAACCTAGACAGAAAATAAGTGTATGCGTTTGATATTTTTGAGAATGAATTTTGAGGATTTCAAAATTCAGTAAAGGATTTAGGTGAATTATTCAGTATTAAGTGTATATGTGTAAATGGTCTGTGAATATGGTATTATATGTGTACAGTATGTGGTAAAGGGTCAAGGTTTGACCAGATAAAATTTATCAGTGTCAAACCCTAAGTATATATTAAGAACGTCAACGTTCAGTTAGAAAACCATAGCAGTGGATAAGAAACCTTAGACACCGGTTCTGAAACCCTA
This sequence comes from Panax quinquefolius, assembly GCA_020205615.1. Taxonomy (NCBI): domain Eukaryota; kingdom Viridiplantae; phylum Streptophyta; class Magnoliopsida; order Apiales; family Araliaceae; genus Panax; species Panax quinquefolius. The sequence continues at coordinate 250,351 of JAINUW010000386.1, read as the reverse complement.
ATGTCGGTTTCGAGAATTCGAAACCCTAATTTATAATTAGGGAAAACCTGATTGTTAGTATATTAATTTTAATGTTAATTAGGAAACATTAATCCTAATTATCAAGTTATAAGGAATTAGAAAACCCTAATCTAATTAGGAAACCTAATTTCTAAATTAGAAAGATTATTTAAAACCCTAATTCTTGGGTTATAAATTATAATGTACAATTTCTGTAATACCCGAGAATTTTCGCATATTATTAAATGAATATAATAATGGAAATGAATATTTATTTGAATATGAACAATTTCGTGTTATGAAATGAGATAACTCAATTATATTAAATAATTGAATAATTGAGAATACGTGGAGTTTGTGATAAACTCGTTGAAAGCCTTGTGTGGCATGGTGATGGGAAATACTAATAGTAATGTTAATCGGCGAAGAAATAATAAGATGGGCAATTAAGTAATATTAATTGTTAATTGTTGTTGTAGTATACTATTAGTTGTTAATTGGTGTGTGGTAGATTAATTATTTAATAATAAGGATTAATTAATGATTATATTAATTAATTGATGATGGTTGTGGTAGAAGATTGAATTTTTAGTAATTAACTAATAATGTGTGATTACTATTATTTGCAATATATTATAAAGATAATTAATGATTATGGAAATCCATAACTACATTAATTAATGGGTGGATTAATTAATATTTATGTTAATTAATTAAGGAAGTGCATGATTTATTTATTTAACATAATTAAGTGAGTTATTAATATAATAATATTATATTGACAGTTATGTGCATATGAGCATAATAATACTACTATACTATATAGTGTAGTGTGACATTGTGTTACTATATATTAAGTTGTATGAAACTATATTGTAAGAAGCAAGGTAATTAAACATATTGAAACTATATGGTATAAATATATCATGAAATGTGTATGTAATAATATGAATGTTAGTAGACATTTAAAATATGGTTATATGAATGGTAGGAATAATTATGGAACTACCCGGACAATAATATCTGACTGCATTATTTTATTGTGTATATTTAATGTACATGAACTATTTGATGTGAGTGTATAATTAGTCCCTAAATTCCTAATATGGTAACAATTGTACATTAAGATTACATTATGGGGATTTAAATAAACCAAACCAAGCCTTGATGATATGAAATGCTAGGATTTTCTCCTTTGTCCCAAATTGAGAGCCCCATTTACTCTAAAATCTCATTCACGTGTGATAGCAAAAGGCTAGCCTATTTCTTCTTCCAACTCACTAGCTCGTGATCATGGGGGAGTGGTGATCATGATGAGTTCTAACAACCAATCTAACAACTCCTTGTTAACCCCCATGTAATCCCTTAATCCATGAGTTTAAATTCTTGGGCAATGGTTTGGCATGGTCAATGAGTTTTCTATAAATGGAGCACTTCCCTTCATTCTTTGTGTTGTTTGAAATTAATTGAGAATGGCTAAGTAAGAATTGAGAGCATACAAGCATCCTTGGAATTTAAGAGTTCAAGTAGTAGCAAGTTTCATTCATATTGCAAAGGTATAATTCCATTCTATACTTTCAATTTCATTCTCTGTAAAAACTAAGTTTTGAATTCTTGAAATATCAAATTATTGATTTGGTGGAATTGTATGTTAATGAGGTTGAGTAACATTCACATTGTTGTTATATAACCTTACAAGCATGTTGCAATTGATATATGAGTGTTTAGGAATGAAATCATGTGTAATTTTTATGTTTGGGCTGGAGTTCTGTAAAAGCAAATCAAGTCTAACGCCTAAACCGAACCGACCTGCAGCATATCGCGCCACATTTATTTATTGAGGCGCCTTGTTGCGATTCTTGTATTCTTCTTCGATTCGATTTTTAATTTTTGTTTTGCAATCTGATATAGTAATATGACTTATAATAGCATGTAAGCATGTGTAATGTGTATGTGCATGTATATTATGATAAGTGGAGCATGTTTTAATAGGTTTGCATGATTAATGGAGATATATGGTTTAAATGGAGATTTGAACCTTAAGTTTTGAAAACAAACTATGTAAAGATCATGTTCTACAAATTATGAACCTAGTAAGCTATGCATGACTGATTTTACAATTGGATAAGCATGTTGGAGTGTACATAGTTCCTTTGAGCATGATCAAACATAATAAGCCTTGTGATAGAAATGTTTTCAAGGAAAGACTTAGCCTAGTGAGCTAATTTGCATAATTTTTACATGATTTATATTCTGACTTTGCGAGCATGTTAACCTAACTTGACTACCTATGCTTAGAGTTTTAAAGTTGTCTTATGTGTGTTAGATTACATAGTTCGAGCTTAAAATGGTTTCAAAAGAAAACTTGAACATATTTTTGAAATCTAGTCGCATCACATGAATATCTAGATGTTAATGAGATAAAATTCCATGTTATGTCTATAATATCTCTAGGTATGATTTATATGTATGGAACATGATGATTTCAAATAAAACATGAGTTTAAAGCATGATTTCAAGCTATAAACAATAATAGCTATGAACAAGCAATATAAATGCTACAAGTATATGCATTAAGAGAATTTGAAATCTCTATATGGGTATATAGCCAAGTAACGAGTCATGGTAACCGCTTGATAATGTTTTGCTTGAATGTTATGTAAGACATAAGTTTAAACTTATACAAATGAACTCAAGAATGGTAAAGTGGTATATGAAAGCTTCTAGCATGCATGTATGTTAGACTATAGGTGTAAATGGTATGTTAAAATGGGACAAAAACTGCAAGGCAACAACTCGATCTGATGCGGCGAGGGGGATTGCAGAATTGCTTGCCATCCCCAGGCTTAGACATGCATCATCAACTGCTTGCAAAAGTTGACGATCCACATGTCAATTCTATTTTTGGTCTGATGTTTGAAGCATACCTACATGATTACTTTAACTTATCTTATATGACTAATGTGCTAGTTAATGTGTTAAGGAGCATGCTAAGTGATAGGGTCAAGTGTTGATCATAACTTTCGGATGTTAAGTCCAAAGAATATCTTCAAGAAATAAAGACGTCTTTGTAATTGTGATGACTTACAAACTGATTTTGAACCATATGTGCTTACTTGTATCATGTTAAGCTTGATTAAAGAATATGTTAGCTAATGAAAATCTTGAACATATAATACGTTATAAATAGGATTCGAAAGTGTTGAGTTCTTAAACGAGGATAAACTACGTGTAAGGAAAGTTTCCTTGAACCTTACTTTTATTGAGCAAGTTTTCTCTAACCTTACTCAAAATATTGTCGTGCAATACCATTGCATTATTTATTTGAACAATACCGTAAGCTTATCCCTTTGAATACAAGTTATATTATTTTCTCGTTCAAATGAGCTAGTATGTTAAACCCTTGTGAAAGCTATTATTCATGTTGAAATTGGTATTGCCCTTGAATATTGTGAAAGAATCGATGCCTTTTGATTTGGCTAGACTATATGCATGTTTATAATAAAATTGTCCAAACTAATTGATTGGTGCGGAAATCTTGAAAACTTAGTTGGACAACCCTTTTGGTAAGGGGAGTGTATGTTATTGGAAACCCCAACACATGAATAAATATTATTGTGTTGTTATGCAGAACGTAAAGTATTGTAGACTGATCATCTATAGTACTTGATATTTTTTTTGGTTATCAGTTTAATATTAGTAACTCTAGTGAAAGTTCAATGGTCCTTAGTGACTGCTCAGTATAAATTGCTTATCTAGTTGGATACATTGTTAGCCGTTGAATTCATATATATTTGTTGATTTATATTGAATTGTTATATCCCTTAGTCATGATGTTATTCTGACACTTTAAACTATCTTAGAAATAACCCTTTGATATTTCAAACCTTGTGATATTATACCCTACACTCTTGTTGTATATTACTTGCTGGGCAATTTGTGCTCATCCTTGCTTATTTAAAACCTTTCAGTTAAGGAGGAATAGGGAGGTGTCTCTAGAATAGACAAATGAAACTTTTTGGTCCTTGCTCGTCCTTTTTATGTTTAAAGTCTATTATGATGTATTAAGATTATTTCAGACTATGTTTAAACTTAAGTATGATTATGTAATAGGTCTTTATTCGATTCTATTTTGTAATCTATTAAGTACTGTAGGTTGCGATACTTAGGGGAATAATTATAATAAATCATTGTATATTATTCTAAAGTAGATGTTCCATTGTGTATTCGCTATTTTAATTATTATGGTTTTACCATGAGAACGTGATGAACCGAATTCGAGTGACCAAGTGGAGGTCCGAATTTAGGGGCGTCACAATTTCGACGCTAATTGCTAAATTAGTAATTTTAATTAGGAAATAATAATCCTAATTAGCAAGATTGAGCTTATGATTAGGAAATCTAAATATAAATATAGAATCCTAATTATAATTTTAAAATATTAATTTTATATTTCAAAAACTCTAATTTAGAAATCCTAAATGTGATTTTTGTAAACCTTAGGTTTTAACCCTAAGGGTTAAACCCTAAAGGTCAAACCCTAAGGGTTTGCATCAAATGACAATTCTAGAATTAAAATTGTATGGAAATGACATTTATGCTCTTTGTCATATTTTTATTAGCTAGAGTGCAAATCTTGCCAAATGTGAGTTGTTCACCAACTTCAACCACTTCATGTGACTTATTACAACACCAATCAGTCAATATTTGATAGCTACCTCAACCACATATAATGCATCAAAGCTTATAATTTAGAAATGTAAGAAACATTTCTTACTTTACTTAGAAAAGCAAGCTAGACCTTCTCTCTCTTCAAACTTCGAAACTTAGAGTGAGGGAGAGTGAGAATCAAAGCCATGATAGCCTATTAGCTTTCCAAGATCAGAATCAAAGGTCAGAATCAAGAATCAAAGTGTAAAAGAGGTATAAAGCCTAAATTTTAGAAATCGTGTGACCTTATGTTATTTATTATGATTTGTTGTTTAAAGTTTTGTTAGAGGGTGTTTATCAGTGATCTGGGTTGTTAAATCCCAGATCCATAACATCAAAGTGCTCGAAATTGAAGATTTCATAAATCTGGAAAAATAGAAAAATAAGGCCTGACAGCCTAAGGTCAGGGCCTCTAGATCATTATATGTTAGTGGTTTTGTTTGTTTTATGTTACAGATATTTAGTATAACACGTGGACTAGGATCTGGGGATGAAATCAGGTTTAGATCATATTTAAATCTCAAGTTATGAATGGTCAAGACTAGTTGACCGATCACGAAACTGCTTTCTGGGCAGCCTATAATTTACAGTTAGAGTCTGACAAGCTTTTCTAGGCCTTAGATCTTGCTTCAGACAAGCGATTTGGTCATGTTTGTGTAATACACTTGTAGTAGGTTATAAGGACTAAAACTTAAAGCTTTTAGATCATCCATAAAGTATATAGAATCGACGATAATTAAGGTCAAAAGTGAGTTGACCACCAGCCTGGAATGAAATCTGGAAAACCCAGAAATCGTGAAGAACAGACGTCCTGACAAGGTTTGACCAACCATTATCTGTTATATGTGATGTTATTGTTATGATCTGATGATATAGAATTGTAGTCTGACATCTCTTCTACATGTTAGAACTTTTAGATCACACTAAGCAAAGACAGGACTCAATCTATAATGACCCAAAGTAGGTACCTCGACCCTGCTTGAGTTTCTGGGAAGCCCAGAAACTCAAGAACATGTCGGACAAGTATTTCTGAAGCATAGATCTTCTTGTTGTATTGTTGCGTGGACATGAACTCGATTGATAATAGTTGTATTACAATTATATTATAACAATAACCTTTTGCCAAATTTCGTAAACACATAGAGCGGAGAATTATAGTTTGTCAAACCCACTAACTTCGATCATTTGGCAAGAATTGCAGGTTTCCTCGAAGAACATGCTCAAAGAACACCTATAGCGACGGTTTTGTCGCTATAGGGCCCTTTAGTGACACTTATTTTCCAGAAATTAATTATTTTAATAAATAATTAGAGAAAAATAGTTTTAAATTATTAAGAATACATAATAAATTCTTAAAAATTATTTTAAAGCCTAAAAATTAATTTTTAATTATTTTGAGTATATTTCATAAATATTTTATATTTTTGGAATATAAATGGTATTTAATTTATTTAATTATAATATTAAATAAATTAGTTAAAAATGATTTTATTACTTTAGAAAATCATGAAAATTATATTATGGTATAAGAAAATATTTTAAGTTATTTTTAATAACTTTTTATATTTTATGATGAAATTCATTAAAAATTAATATTAATGGTAATTGGTTTATTTAATAAATATATTAAATAAATTATGGAAAAATGGAATTAATGATTTAAAAATCATATAAAAATGATTTAAGTGTTAGAAAAATAGTTGAAGTTATAAAATATAACTTTTGATATTTTGTGATGAAAATATTAATATTTTATTATTAAAAGCAATTATCGGATAATGGATTTATGTGTTTAAAATCATGTAAATATGATTTTAAGGTATTAAAAAACTTTGATATAATATAAATATATTATAATATTATGATTTTCATTAATATTTGATATTAAATAAATATTAATGTTAAAGTGAATAGTGTGGTATTTATATTAATAATGTTATTGAATAATATTTTTAATTACTTTAAAAACATTTAAAGGAAATAATAAAGTATTAAAAATACTATGAGATATTATAAATATATTCTAATATTTTGGCATGTATTTCATTAATATCTAATATTAAATAAATAATAATGATATTAGAATATTGTGGTAGTTAAATTTGATAAATACGATATTAATGGTTGGAAAATTATTTTAAATGAAAATAATTATTTGAAAATTATTATGAGACTTGGAAAATTATTTTGATTAATAATATGATTATCTAAGATAATTGTTAAGTGTTTAAGCAGAGTTTAATGGAACTTAGACTCGAGATTTGTCCGACTAGACCGCCGGGATGTTAGAATTTTGTTAGTTTCAAGTCAGACTGAAATAGTTTGACTTGATGCTAAGTCTTATGTGCTGTATAGACTAATAGGGTTATGTGTTTAGGATTATTTTATTATATATATATATATAATAGTATTTCATTGTTATGATATTATTCTAATTTGTATATCGATATTATTTATATATTAGGTCTTCAGACAAAGCTTAATAAATTACGTAACGATAATCAACGACATAGACAAGTTTTTCTTAACTTTACTAAGAGTTGTTTCATTCAGATATGCTTATGCTTAATCATTGTTGATTGCCATTGTAGAATTGTACTCTGTACATATTGCATGTATATGTCAGGTATGAAAGGCTGATCACCTTCATTACCATTCGGTCCAGATATATTTGTTCAGGTTTAATACTTGTCCAGTCAAAAGTTTGTTCGCGCTAATTCATAACTATATTGATGAATTATAGCCAGCTTATTATTCAAATTCTTTCAATCATGATATATCCTTAAATAAATTTAAACTTGTTGGGCAGGGCAACCTTAATGCTCACTCTTGCTATATCATGATAAACATTGCAGATTAAGGCGAATACGTCGGATACAAGGAAAGGTTAAAGACACTTCCAACTTTAAGTTTATGTGTGCGACTTAATTTATAATAGCATAGTATGATAATATTTTTGTATGTTAGATAGAATAATGAATCGTGTATAAGTTAAGGTTACTCGACCTTGGGGTAATGTGTAAGGTGTATTGTATAAACAATTTATGTTTATATCTTCCGCAATAGTTATAGAATGATTATACCAGATTCGCGGTGATTTGGGACCTGGATTTGGGGCTGTCACAAGTTTTATGTTCGCGAGAGTTGGAGTGGTACTCACATACTCTATTAGAATTGAACCATCTTGAACGAGGATTGATTGGAGGTAATAGAGCTGTGATTTTTTCTTCATTGATCAGCATCTAAAATATCTCCTCCATCAATTAGCCCAGATAGGTAAATTCTCTTTTTGTTGGAAAAATCCCAACGAGCTTTGGCGTTTGCTCTTTTTGAAGTTTTATCCTCTACGTTTCACCTTCTCGAGTCAATGGTGGAGTATTCGTAACAAGAGGAATGAGACTAACATGCTTCTGGCTGCTAATTGGCGTGTGACTTGGTGTTGATGGATCACCAATTCTGCTAATTGGTTGACTTGCTCACAAAGAGTCTTCATTTTTCATTCCATCATAAATTGGAACTGTGCATAATCCCATTTATCAGCACTATCCTTGCTGGTTTGGGATGATTCACCACCGTAATTGGAACTCTGTCCACTACTCTAATTAATCATATTAACCTTCTCTTCTTTGTGTTGAGGAAGAGGGTTATCTTGCACATATGGTTGGTCTGGTTTAGTCACCACGATTTCACCATTATCAATTAAATCCAGGATTTTATGCTTCAAGGCAAAGCAATCTTGAGTATCATCGCCTGGAGCTCCAGCATGATAAGCACACTTCCTATTAGCATTGAAACCATTCCCATTTGGGTTTGGCTAGTGGAAGAAGATGAGTAATTTTCTTATGATTTGTCAGAAGATAGAGAATATTCTCGAGCGAATCCCCTAAGGGTGTGAACACTCGAGTGCGTCTGAGTTCCCCACTCTTTGGAAATGGAGGGTTTGAAGACTATGCTTGAAAAGGGGAGTCGTTTCTCCTCCGAATAGGCATGTTCTGACTGCCTTTCTGTCCTTGTAGTTTCAAGGAAACATCCTCCTCTTTCTTCTTATGGACCCTCCAAGGGTTATTTCGATAACTTCCAGACTGGATGTTCTCAACATCAGCTTTTAGAGCAGCAAGGTCTTGAATCTTTCCTAACTTCAATCCCTTCTCAGTCTTCTCTATATGTTTGATCATTTTAGAAAATGGTTTGCCTATGCCTGCTAAGACTATCTCATAGAAGGGAGCTTCTTGTATGTCTATGAATGACATCACCATTTCAGACTCAGTCATAGAGGGAATAAATTAAGCAACAAGGCGCCTCCACCTTTGGGCATACTCTCTGAAAGACTCATTGGCTTATTTCTTGACTTTGGTGATTTGGTACTAGTCAGGAGCCATTTGAGACTAGAAATTGTATTGACAGAGGAAGGCATGAGCAAGCTCTTCCCAGCTATAAATCTTGGAGTTGTCTAATCTGGTATACCATGATCTGGCTTCTCCAGTTAGACTTTTCTGAAATAGCTACATTCTGAGCTTTTCAACATCAGCATAAGATCCGAGTTCTCCAATGAATACCTTTAAATGTGTGTAAGGATTCTCCAACCTATCATACTTTGAAAAGTCAGGAGTCTTGAACTTTTCTGGATAATGAACCCCAAGAAAGATGCAAAGGTTTGTATATGAAACACTCACGTGTGCTCCAATCCCTTTGATAGACCGAATGGTCTCTTCTATTTATAGGACTTCTTCCTGATATCACCGGTGTTTGGATCTTCTTTGAGATGGGTAATTTCAGGGGTTTTGTTGGTTTTGTCCAACTAAGACTCAGGTATGAGAGTTTCTTTGTTCGTACCCTGGGTTCCTCCATGTGCAGAGGATTCTGTATGTATGTGTATTCGTGGACCCTGAGTAGACTGGTGTAGTTCTTTGAGCAGAACAACCAACTCTATAATTTGGTTGCTTAATCTTTCAAACTCCTCGCGAGAGACAAGAGTAGGATTAGACTGGCCAGATGAAACCATGCTTGGCAGTAGGCTTGTTGCCTTTTTGGACTTTGAACGGGTAACATGCATAATTGTTTCCCTACAAAAAGACTTATATAGTTTAGTCTTAGGGAATGTATAAATTTTATATGCTATGTGATGTGTCCGTTTTTAGGAGTATTATCTTGCAAAACGGATGTTAGCTGTTTGTAAGATAGCATGTCAGGTTTTGATATAAAAGGGAATGCATGTATACATGTCCCTTCATATTTTCCATTACATAAAGATTGACATGGAATGAAATTACAAGTAATTAAATTTACAAGTAATTGAAATGGGAAAGTATGAAGAGACTTCCCTCCGTATTTGGTTTATCAGAGGTTAACATATCTAAGGTTACTCTCGTTGCTTTTTGGCATGAAGGTTCCCAGATCATTGCAATATACTTTACGGAAGTTAATTCGGTCTTTTAATTGGAGCAAATCTAGGTGGTGCCTTTCCTGAGCCTCGTTAGAATTAGTCTCCCTACGAGTCCAGTAATCAAACACCGACAAGATAGCCTCCTGGTGACATGTGTCTCATCGTATGGAAATGATGACTTGTGCGAAGCACTAATATCACAAGCAGATACAGTGCGAAGCACTAAGTTTAGTAAGTAAATGCATTCGTACACATTTATCTAAATGTAAATGCAACATCCACACACAAGCATATAACAGTTTTGAAAAGCTTGTAATAGCAGCTTAAGCCCTCTTACTGGATGTCCCCAGCAGAGTCGCCACCTGTCGACGTCAGGATTATTATTTTCCCTTTTCTGTTCTTGTCTTTTTGTGTTCTCATGTTAGGTGAGATTTGTTTGAAAAAACAAGTTGTGAAAAGGTCCGACATGTATATGTCGATGATTAGACTGTAAGAGTCGTCAGTTAGTATTTTTAAATGGTTTCACCAACTCAACTGAAAAAAAGTTTACACATTGACGTAGTGATGTAACACTGCTTAACTAGTCTATGAAACCGAGATTTGTTAGGGTCCAGGGGACTTGATTATGTAGATAGAAGGTGTTAGGCACCCTCGACATCCGCATTACCACGGTGACTGTCACTTTTTAATTTAAACTGTTATATGAATATGTGTGTGTGTGTGTGTGGGGGGTCAATGTGCAATTATCTGCAAGTAGTGCTATGTCTCATTTGCACCATATACAAAGGGTTTGAATTTTGTATAAAAGTTCAGTTTTAACAAGATATAGCAGTGATATTTTGCAAAAGAGGTTTTTCAAACCCTTATGCTCAATAGTAATTGAGGCCTTTGATACATCCATTTTATTATGTGTTCGGCTTGATTGCTTTTATTTTCGAGATGCGAGGCATCTTCGAGAAAATAAGATACATAGCAGTGCCGAATTCCTTGTGGGAATGAGAGCCATCTAAGAAAATTCAAACACCGTGAATAATTTACAAAGCTGGTTACAGCTAAAAATGTCCATCACGGGAACCGAATCTAGATTTAGAAGATTGAATCTGTGATCACATGATTCCTAGGCTCACGTGATTTTGTAATTTGTATGAAAGCTATAATCGGTTATATATATAAAAGTCATGAATATATATATATATATATATATATATATATATATATATATATATATATAAACGATCAACCACCACGGGTGAACTCCAGTAAAGTGATGAATGTAAATATAAAAGTGGTAAATATATATATATATATATATATATATATATATATATATATATATATATATATATATATAAAACTATCAACCGCCACAAAGTAAACTCCAAGCGGGACGAAATGTAAATAAAGCAGTAAATGGATACTGAAGTAAACTCAGAACTGACGAAATATATATATATATATATATATATATATATATATATATATATATATATATAAGCGATGGCGCTCCGGATATAAATTTAGCCTTAATCGAGGCATAACTAGATGATGTTAGTACATATATACAAGTATATATATACAAAAGAAATAAAAAGCCACGGACCGAGTCCGGGCATACGCACGCAACACGACTCTCAACATGAATAACTATGTGTGCAAAAAGTGGAGAAAGGCTTTAAGAAATGTAAGAACTCTTACAATGGGCTGCCAAGAAGACTTCAAATTACTTTAAATGAATGAATATTTGGTTTCCATCAGTAAAATATGACAAAGTACAAGCTCACAAGTGTATGAAAAGAGAAAGCACTCAGTTTATAGTGTGTACAAAGCAAAATAGACAGGGCTTCCTCACCTTTTTTTTTCTTAAAATGGCCACCTCAAGCCCTCTATTTATAGAGGGGGGAATCGCAGGTGTACTTACGGCTACCCGGGGTGCCTCTGGGATCCGTGGGTCCTATCGTCTCGAAGTACGTGCACGCATGTAACTCGTTGTCCACTTGAACCTTCATAACTTTCAATCCGGGCATCCGATTGAGGCGTATAATACCTTTCCGGAATGCTGTTGTCGATAGCTACACAATGACATGTGATAAAAGGTTGTATGGAGTCAGGAAGATAGGGCCATGCTTATATCTTTGGGTCTTCAAATTCCATCATATGTGTTGTCTTGTGTAGTAGTCACTCGGGATTTGAACTATGGTTCTTATAGGACACTTCTGTGTAGAATGTATGTTAAAATATTGTTAAGACAATGCAATATGGGATCGAGGCGGTAAAATGATGATTTTTCCCCTGAAGATCAAGAGAAGACCACTTTTACGTGCCCATATGACACCTTTGCATTTAAGAGAATGTCTTTTGGTTTGTGTAATGCACCCGCGACGTTCCAACGATGTATGATGGCCATCTTATTGGACATGGTGGAGAAGAATGTGGAAGTTTTCATGGACGACTTTTCTTTCTACGGAGATAATTTTGATGCTTGTCTAGAGAACTTGGTCATGGTCTTAAAGCGATGCGTGGAGACTAATTTAGTACTTAACTGGGAGAAGTGCCACTTTATGGTTGAAGAAGGAATAATCTTGGGGCACAAGGTCTCTGCAAAGGGATTAGAGGTTGATAGAGCAAAGTTGGACACAATTGAGAATCTTCCACCACCAACTACAGTCAAGGTGTAAGACCCCAACTTATTATTAATGAAATTTAATTTTCTCTATTTATTATTTTGAAATAGTAAGGGTTGATTTGATTAATGTGGATAGTTAGGGGTTAAATACGCAAATATTTCAAAATAAGCAAGTGGTTATAAAATATTCATTGTTGTCGGGGAATATTCGTTTGGTCGTGGAATATTAAATGCTTTGTCGGGAATATTCGATGCGACGACGCCAGTAGCGATGTGTGTGTGGCCCCATAACGGAAAGGGATTGGATGAAGAAAATGACAAATATAAGTTGTTTAAAAATAACGGCGTAGTTATTCTGAATTAACACTATTGGAATACCCGGTGGTTAAAATACGATGTCTGGCGTTGTTGCCAAGATGCTTTACGGTATTGCACCAATTATTGAAGGCACTACTCAATAATGGTTACTGATAATTCTTATTCATTATTTTATTGAGTTAATAATTGTTGCGTTGATATTTTATATTCTTTGTTGTTTCAATAATTGTCATTACACAAGATTTTTCATTATCGAAGCAATAATTCATATTATCTGAATAATATTATTAGATAACATTATTGGCAATGTCTAGAAAGTTACTCTCTCAGGAGAGGTTTGGTCACCTAATTGCGGCGCCAATGAGAAGAAATTCTTATTGAAAGCCCCTCTTTCATAGGAACTGCACGGTTGTCAATATTGTGATTACGTAATATTATTTGTGAATAATTAATTATTGATTCATATGATGAGGAAAATATTGATTTTATGTGGATATAGATGGAGAAAAATTTTAATGTGACAATTGTTGAAAATTGAAATTTTATCTTTTTCTGATAAAATAATTCATTTAAATATATTATTATATTTTAATAATATAATAATAGTGATATTTTTACAACGAATGTGGGATATATGAGTATCTGAGGAGGAAGAGTATTTTTGTTGCAATAAATGTTTAAAACATGTTAAACATGCTCAATTGGACCCCATTTATTGACTGAAATTTGATTATAGCCTGTAAAATTCACCGTTTGTGGATTTCGGTCAATTTCTATTTGGAATTTGGAATAACTTTCTTCTGCAAAGTTGTAGAGAATTGGATTTCCTATAAAAACTCGCGAGATTCGAATTTTCTGACAAAAGGGCTATTTATTGTGAATTATTGAAGTTCTGAAGCTCCGAAATAATTAATTTTTGAAGTTTTAAATATTTTTAATAAGAAAAACGTTTTTTTTGAGTTAGGCAAGGTGAGTCACTCTTGGTGGCTGATGGTTTGAATCAAATTTTGGGTGCGTAGGAATTTAATAAATATATATTAATATTTTATTAAATTTTCTGCTTTGGTGTTCTAAGCAATTTCCTATAAATAGGGTGCTTAGGTTAGAATTGAAAATCACACCAGAAACTGAAGTTTTCTCTCTCTATATTATCGAGCGTATTCTTGTGAGTATTTTGAGTATACTTTGAGTATTGCTATCGGTTGCAAGTCCAAGTCATAGCCTATATCCTGTGTTTCAAATTAAAGTCTTGATCTTTCGAGGTAAGGGATGTTATTTTCTTCTCAAATGATATTATTTCTTCAATATCATTATCTTTGAAATATTGGTTGGAACTTTTATCAAATTTGGAACTTTTTCATGCTAAGGGTTACTATTCATGAGTTACTATTTACGAGTTACTATTCATGAGTTACTATTCACGAGTTATTATTCACGAGTACTATTAAGTGAAGCGTGAAGATGTTTTTTATTGGAATTTCTATCTTTTGGTGTGTGAGATTCTACTATTCACGTATCGGCACTATTCACGATATCTGACACTATTCATCGAAAAATAAAATTTCTTCTTTTCGTCCAAATATCTATTACGGATACTAGCTTTGATTGTATCCATGTTTTGATCATTCTTGAATTTTACACCACTATGATTATTTTTGAGGTATTTTTGAACATGGATAAAACAAAGTACTGAATCCTTAATCCTTAATCCTTGTCATTTTGTTTCACTTTGGATTCGTTTCTTTAAAAAAATATTTTTATCATCCTCGGTCTTAAATGATGATATTATTGAATATCTTTGGCACAGTAGTGCAAAGATGAATGATTTCTGAAGAATATCTTTGGTAGTAGTGCAAAGATGAGCAGTGTTTAAATGAACATGACCAATCGATGAATATCTTTGGCTTTTGTAGTGCAAAGATGAATATTTGATTCGGATGTATATTGATTGATGTTACAAGGATAAAAGATGAGCGATGAACTTTTAAATTCATACATAGAAGATAGTAGTTTGCATTCTCTACTTAACTCTTCTAATGAATTATTATTTCATTGCGAATATTGATTTAAAATTTGTTGTCTATTGTATTCTATTAGATTTTTCCTGTTGAAGACTAACGGTAATTTGTTGTATATTATCTTAGTCATAATATTCTTTTCTTGAGCTAGTTGAGCTCACCCTTTTCCTTTTTGTTCCATTTTTCTCGGGAGGCGAGAATATAAAGCAGTCACGCAGTGGGGTATGGAATGAAGGTTTTAGAGAGAGTTGCTTAGTAGTCCTCACCATTTTTTGTAAAATAATGTATCAATAAATGTGATGAGGATTTATTTGAGTATAGATATTGTCTAGAAGATAATATTTGTATTTAAACTCACGCTTTCTTGTTGTAATAATAAAGTTGTAGTTGTTTACGTACCATGTATTGACAACTCGGAATGGGTGATGTATACCTATTTTGGGGGCGTCACGGTTGGTATCGAGCTTAGGGATATGATCTCTGGCGGAGATCGGGGAATAGAACTAGGAGGAGAGGCGAGTAAATCCTTCCGCTAGTGTGTCCTACCTAAGCTTATTTGTTAGTTGGTCAAGATATAGGGATATTATGTGATATATTGATTTCCTTAATTAACCCTTGTTTTATGGCGATGTTTGAGAATGTCGACCGAGAATATTAACAAAGGAGTAAATGAGACCATGGAGATGCTGTACTTACCAACGAGGAGAGAGCGTGCAACAAAAGGCGGCAATGTACCTCCTCTGAACAACACCACCGAGGCGAGATGATGAACGAGGGGATGTTTAGAAACTTTTTGCGATTCATGCAAAATCGCAGACGAGGAGACTCGTGTTCAAAATACGAGGAGGAAATGATAGCAATTCACGGGTGGTCAAATGACGGTTCAAAGTTGGGACCACCGCACTGCAGGAAAGCGGGATCCGATTAAAGGCGGAGGCGTGGGTCAAACAAATTACTAAGATATTCGATGTCTTGGGATGCGGAGGAAACAGAAAGTTCCATTCGCTACTTTTATATTCCGTGGCGAAGGCGATTCTTTGGTGGGAATCATGAAGCGTACCCATCCAAATTACTTTTCAAAGCATGTCATGGGAGATGTTTGAAACAGTTCAATGACAAGTACTTCCACGAAAGTATTAAATCGTATGAAGGAAGTGGAGTTTATTAGATTGGAGCGAGAATAACATGGCGGTGTCCCGGTATGAGGCGAAGTTCGCGAGTTATCGAGTTTGCATCTCATTTGGTGGAGAATGAGGAACGTGTATGACGCGGATGTTTACGAGAGGTTTGAAACCCCAGACATCGTCGATATCTCATTTCTCATAAATTTTCTCTCTATTCGGATGTTGTCAGCGGGGCTCGATTGTTAGAGCGAGATAACGAAATACGTTCAACCGAGGGACCATAACCAGGATCATCTGAAGATAGCGATCATCGAATAACGATAACCAAATGAGAGAAAGAAGAATACGAGACAAAGCGGTAACCACTCTGGTGATAATCGTGGCCATGAAAATAGAAAGCGAGTCGGAGGAGATTTTAAAAGAGGAGATTCAACAACGACCATGTGAAGGCGTCGGCCAAAGATGTAACTAGTTCCAAGGGAGGAGAAAGACCACCGGTCAGTATGTTACAAATCTTGCGGAAGAGGGATATATCTCGCCCAAACCGCCCTAACAGTTTAAGGTATGCTATAATTGTGGAAAAGAAGGACATATCGCTTCGAGATTATACGATATCGAAACCCGAGTCCAAATGGAATGGTGACTCAAAAGGATGTCCCGAAAAAGTCAAAGTCAACGATTCACGGAAGAAGCGTTTGTCGTGGCCGGTCAAAATCGAGGAACTCGAACGAAGTTAGCACGGGGTTAGTTAATTATAAATTCTTGCGAAGTTTATACCTTACTAGAATCTGGTTCTACCCATTCTTTTATCTCTCTTGCTTGCGCTCAACGTTTAAACTTGACTACGGAGAATTAGACTTTGACCTATTTATGGAGACTCTGTTAGGAGAAACTTTCATTACATCCGTTGTTTAAAAATCTTGCTTGATTCAGTTGGCACTATCACATTACACCATTAACCTTATTTCTATAGAGATATTTGCTTTTGATGTGATTTTAAGGTTAACTACTCATCATGCCGAAATTGATTACTTTAAATAAGGTTGTTAGTTTTCATATTCCTAAGCAACTTTGTTATTCAATTCAAGCAATCAAACCATTGTAGTCAAACATTTTCATATCAAGTCATGAAGTCATTCGTTTATTACGGATGTCAAGTTTTCTTAGTCCATGTTATGGATTTGAATAAAGACACGTCAAATTTGAATAATATTTACATTGTTATTGATTTTTCGACATATTTCTGAAGAACTTCCGGTCTACCCCGTAATGTGAAGTTGAATTCTTTATTGATCTTGAACTTTGGTACAAAGCCCATTTCTAAAACCCCATATCGAATGGCTCTATTGAACTTGAGAGTTAAAGGTCCAACTACGAGAATTGTTGGACATCGGTTTCATTCGTCCTAGTACATCTCCTTGGGGTGCTCTGTTTTATTTGTAAAGAAGAAAGACGGGGAGTATGCGACTTTGTATTGACTATCGAAATTGAACCATGTCACCATCAAGAATAGGTATCCTCTACCTCGTATTGATGACTTGTTTGACCAGATTCTGCAAGGGCACAATTCTTTTCAAAAATCGATCTTAGCTTACGGATATCATCAATTGAAGATTAGAATCGAGGATATTCAAAAGATCGCCTTGAACTTTCGGTATGGGCATTATGAATTCTTAGTTATGTCTTTCGGACTAACTAATGCTCCTAAACTTTCATGGATATGATGAACCGAGTATTCAAGGAATATTTGGATCGGTTTGTTGTTGTCTTTATTGATGACATCCTTATATATTCCAAAAGTCGTGAAGATCATGAGCACCATTTGAAGTTTGGTACTCCAAAGGCTTCGTGAAAACAAACTATATGCCAAATTGAAGAAATGCGAGTTACGGCTTGAGGAAGTAGCATTCCTTGGGCACGTGGTGTCGAAACATGGAGTATCCGTGGACCCGGCAAAGATTGAAGCAATACAAAGTTAGGGAACAACCGTAGTCGGTGGCCGAAATGCGTAGCTTTTTGGTCTTAGTTGGTTATTATCGGAGATTCGTGGAAGGGTTTTCTCGAATCGCTACTCCATTAACTCAATTAACTTTCGGAAGGATACAAAATTCATTTGGAGCGAAGAATGCGAGAAAAGTTTCCAAGAGCTTAAGAGAGACTTATTTCGCACTGTTCTAACAATACCATTTGGTTCGGATGGATTTGTTATCTCTGACGATGCTTGAGCAAAGGGTTAGGATGTGTTCTCATGCAACGTGGGAAAGTCATAGCCTATGCCTCACGACAACTTAAAGAGTATGAGAGGAATTATCCTACTCATGATCTAGAGTTAGCGCGAATCGTTTTTCATGCTAAAGATATGGAGGCACTATCTATATGGGGGAGAAAGTGGAGATATATTCGACCGGAAAAGCCTTAAATATTTCTTCACTTAAAAAGAACTCAACATGCGGCGGCGACGTTGGCTCGAGCTATTGAAAGACTACGACCACACTATTCAATACCATCATGGTAAAGCGAGCGTGGTAGGTGACGCGTTGAGTAGAAGATCATATCTTGCGAGGAACGAGTGCGATGATGTCAAGTATCGCGTAGAGCCAACTTTAATAGAAAAAGTTAAGGTTGCTCGAGCCACCGGCCCGGAGCAGGATCGTTATGAAGAAGAAAGTACAAGAAGGAGCTATTAGGAGCGAGAATTGATGAAGAAGAATACTTGAGTCCACTCTAGACTTTGTGTTCCTAACGACTCGATTTGAAGTACAAGATTATGATGGAGGCACACAATACACCATTTGCAATCCATCTGGAAGTACTAAAATGTATCGTGATCTTGACGTACATTTTGGTGGAACAATATAAAGAGAGAGATTGCAAAGTTTATCTCAATGTGTTTAACTTGTCAACGTGTAAAGGCGGAGCATCTAGTACCTAAGGGTCCGTTGCAACAACTTGAGATTTCGAAATGGAAGTGGGAACACATTACCATGGATTTAGATTACGGGTCTTCCTACGGTTTCTCAAGGCATTAATGCTATTTGGGTTATTGTTGATAGATTAACCAAGTCTGCTCATTTCTTGCCGTCGGAGACTTATTCCCTTGAGCGTCTTGCTAGTATATCGTGAATGAGATCGTGAGGTTGCATGGCATGCTGTATCCATAGTTTGGGATCGTGACCCAAGATTCACTTCAAGATTTTGGGTTAGCTTGCAAAAAAGCTATGGGCGCGTTTGCGATTTAGTTGACATACCATCCCCAAACCGGACGGACAATCGAGAGGACTATTCAAACTCTTGAAGATTTATTAAGACTACGTGTCCTAGACTTCAAGGGCGGTTGGGATAAGTATTTACCATTGGTGGAATTCTCCTACAACAAGTTATCGAGCAAGTATAGGTGTGGCTCCATTTGAAGCATTATATGGGCGAAAATGTCGTTCTCCAATATGTTGGGATGAGGTGGGTGAAGCAACATTGTTGGGACCCGAGTTGGTACGTATGACTACGGAAAAGATCCAAATGATTCGACAACGTATACAAACGGCACAAGATCGACAAAAGAGTTATGCGGATCTTCATCGAAAGGACGTGGAATTTAGTGTAGGGGATCATGTATTGTTGCGAGTTGCTCCATGGAAGGGAGTTACAAGATTTGGGAAGAGAGAAAGCTCAATCCACGATTTATTGGTCCATTTCAGATTCTTGACCGAGTAGGAAATGTAGCCTATAGACTTGCGTTACCTCCAAGTATGTCTCGTGTTCATAATGTGTTTCACATATCTCATACTTAAATAAATATGTGAAAGACCCGAACCACGTTATAGAGTTAGAACCGGACGAGATAGCCAAGACTTAACATATGAGGAGGTACTGTCAAGATTTTGGATAGGAAGGAGCATGTCCTACGCCAAAAAGGTCATACCACAAGTTAAAGTTTTGTGGAGGAATCATGCTTATAGAGGAAATGACACAGGGAATTGAAACGGAAATGAAAGCGAGGTATCCTCACCTTTTCAAACACCGTGTGCGTCGTCAATTTTGAGGACGAAATTTCATAAGGAGGGAGGTTGTAAGACCCCAACTTATTATTAATGAAATTTAATTTTCTCTATTTATTATTTTGAAATAGTAAGGGTTGATTTGATTAATGTGGATAGTTAGGGTTAAATACATGAAATATTTGAAAATAAGCAAGTGGTTATAAAATATTCATTGTTGTCGGGGAATATTAGTTTGGTCGTGGAATATTAAATCTTTGTCGGGAATATTCGTAATGCGGCCAGTAGCGACCATGTGTGGGCCCCATAACGAAAGCGATTGGATGAAGAAAATGAAAATATAAGTTGTTTAAAAATAACGGCGTAGTTATTACAGATTAACACTATTGGAATCCCGGTTGGTTAAAACACGATGTCTGGCGTTGTTGCATAGTAGCACACCAGTATTGCACCAATTATTGAAGGCACTACTCAATAATGGTTACGATAATTACTATTCGATATTTTATTGAGTTAATAATTGCTGCGTTGATATTTTATATTCTTTGTTGTTTCAATAATTGTCATTACACAATATTTTCATTATCGAAGCAATAATTCATATTATCTGAATAATATTATTAGATAACATTATTGGCAATGTCTAGAAAGTTACATCTAAGGAGAGGTTTGGTCACCTAATTGCGGCGCCATGAAGAAAAATTCTTATTGGAAAGCCCCTCTTCCTGAGGCCTGCACGTTGTCGATATTGTGATTACGTAATATTATTTGTGAATAATTAATTATTGATTCATATGATGAGGAAAATATTGATTTTATGTGGATATAGATGGAGAAAAATTTTAATGTGACAATTGTTGAAAATTGAAATTTTATCTTTTTACGATAAAATAATTCATTTAAATATATTATTATATTTTAATAATATAATAATGGTGATATTTTTACAACGAATGTGGGATATATGAGTATCTGAGGAGGAAGAGTATTTTTGTTGCAATAAATGTTTAAAACATGTTAAACATGTCATTGGACCCCATTTATTGGTGAAAATTTGATTATAGCACGTAAAATTGACCGTTTGTGGATTTCTTGTCCAATTTCTATTTGGAATTTGGAAAAACTTTCTTACGCAAAGTTGTAGAAATTGAATTTCCTATAAAAACTCGTGAGATTCGAATTTTCTGACAAAAGGGCTATTTATTGTGAATTATTGAAGTTACGAAGCTCAAAAATAATTAATTTTGATGTTTTAAATATTTTAATAAGAAAAACATTTTTTTTTGAGTTAGGCAAGGTGAGTCACTCTTGGTGGCTGATGGTTTGAATCAGATTTTGGGTGCGTGGAATTTAATAAATATATATTAATATTTTATTAAATTTTTTTGCTTTGGTGTTCTAAGCAATTTCCTATAAATAGGGTCTTAGGTTAGAATTGAAAATCACACCAAAAAGCTGAAGTTTTCTCTCTATATTATCGAGCGTATTCTTGTGAGTATTTTGAGTATACTTTGAGTATTGCTATACTGATTGCAAGTCCAAGTCATAGCCTATATATCCTGTGTTTAAATTAGAAATCTTGATCTTTCGAGGTAAGGGATGTTATTTTATTCTCAAATGATATTATTTCTTCAATATCATTATGCTGAAATATTGGTTGGAACTTTTTATCAAATTTGGAACTTTTTCATGTCGGGGTTACTATTCATGAGTTACTATTCACGAGTTACTATTCATGAGTTACTATTCACGAGTTATTATTCACGAGTACTATTCATGAAGCGTGAAGATGTTTTTTGTGAAATTTCTATCTTTTGGTGTCGGAGTTACTATTCACGTATACGGCACTATTCACGTATACGGCACTATTCATCAAAAAATAAAATTTCTTCTTTTCGTCCAAAATATCTATTTTGGATACTAGCTTTGATTGTATCCATGTTTTGATCATTCTTGAATTTTACACCACTATGATTATTTTGAGGTATTTTTGAACATGGATAAAACAAAGTACCGAATCCTTAATCCTTAATCCTTGTCATTTTGTTTCAATCGGATTCGTTTCTTTAAAAAAATATTTTCATCATCCTCGGTCTTAAATGATGATATTATTGAATATCTTTGGCTGTAGTGCAAAGATGAATGATTTCTGAAGAATATCTTTAGTAGTAGTGCAAAGATGAGCAGTGTTTAAATGAACATGACCAATCGATGAATATCTTTGGCTTTGTAGTGCAAAGATAAATATTTGATTCAGATGTATATTGATTGATGTTACGGGGATAAAAGATGAGCGATGAACTTTTAAATTCATACATAGAAGATAGTAGTTTGCATTCTCTACTTAACTCTTCTAATGAATTATTATTTCATTGCGAATATTGATTTAAAATTTGTTGTCTATTGTATTCTATTAGATTTTTCCTGTTGAAGACTAACGGTAATTTGTTGTATATTATCTTAGTCATAATATTCTTTCTTGAGCTAGTTGAGCTCACCCTTTTCCTTTTATTCCATTTTTCTCGGGAGGCGAGAATATAAGCGAAATGCAGAGTCGGGGGTATGGAATGAAGGTTTTAGAGAGAGTTGCTTAGTAGTCCTCACCATTTTGTAAAAATATGTGTATCAATAAATGTGATGAGGATTTATTTGAGTATAGATATTGTCTAGAAGATAATATTTGTATTTAAACTCACGTTTTCTTGTTGTAATAATAAAGTTGTAGTTGTTTACATACCATGTATTGACAACTCAGAATGGGTGATGTATACCTATTTTGGGGGCGTCACACAAGGGAATCCGTAATTTTTTGGGACATGCTGGATTCTACCGAAGGTTTATTAAAGATTTCTCTAAGATTGCAAAACCATTATGCAGTCTTTTAGAGAAAGATGCAGTTTTCAAGTTTGATGAGGATTGTAAGTCATCATTTGAGCAATTAAAGACGAAGTTAACTACAACCCCCATGATCTTTGCACCGGATTAAACAATGCCTTTCGAGTTAATGTGTGATGCAATCGATTACGCGAGTAGTGGCTGTTTTGGGCCAATGCCGAGAGAAGATATTTCACGTCACATACTATGCAAGTAAATTGACAACCCAAAAAATTGGATTGTCCAGAATTTAAGTTTAAAAAATTAGTTATTAATAAAATGAATTTTTATTAATAATATTATGTGCTATATGTTTATTATTCGTTCTAGAACCTAAGATGATTATGATACGAGAGGATTCTGACTACGAGCTAGACTGAACGAGTAAGTGTGACACCTCCAAATCTAGGTACTTTATTCCCACAAGATTTGGTGTTCATTTTCCATTCATTCATATCTAACTACACAAATACAATATAATTAAACCATAAATCCTCCCATTAAAAGGGTTACATCATTAATCAACAAGTCTCCCAGTTTATCTAACCTTTACATCAATCAAGTGCGGAAATAAAATAATTACATCACATTATTAAATATAAAGTCTATCATTATAATAGTAAGTAAATCACAAGTCTTCATCACTTGTTCATTTTTCCCTTTCCTTTGTTAGTGGTAGATTCATCCACCTTCTCAACTTAGTTGTTATAATTATATTTATGCAGAGTGAGCAAAACAAATGCTTACTTGGAATAGCAATGAATAGCAATAGCATAATAATTGCTAATGTGTAAGCTCATTAGAGTTAAATAATACTCTGTCAATGATAATTAAGAACTGATATCAACATACAAAATGTAACTGAGGGTCACAAGACCATGAACTATACTCTAGGTTATCAATTATTTCTACTTTAACCTTTAATAGTCTAAAATACTATAATCATCATCTATTTCCTAGGTTAATACATATTTTTACTGTAATCTTTAACAGTCTAAACGACTATGTGGACCATCATCTCGTACTCCAGGTGATCAGTTCTTTGTATTATGTATTGTGTAAACATTTTAACGCAATTGCGTAACTTTAAAAATAATCCCCTGATATAGGGTTGTTCTTCTCAGTTTTTAGAGTACAAGTCCGCACCAAAGAAGGTTTGGTTGGGATAAGCTTCAAGGGTAATTTAGGGTTTCACGACCATCAACTAAGTGATTAGTTGAATCAACAAGACTTAACAACACTACAAGTGATCAATAACAGTTTAAGGTAAAATGTTTAAGAATCGTAAGCATGCTTGGAAATAACTAAAAGCATAAGCATTGAATAAAATAATAAACCTTGCTTGAACAATATTAAGCTAAGGCTATGATCTTATTAAATAAGATATAGAATTACTTAACATGTATTACTGATAGCAAGCTGAAAGTAAAACTTTCTCAACATGATAATAACTTATGCAAAGTAATTGAAATAAGACAGTTCAACATTAGGAATTAGAATTCAAGAAGTTGCATTCACTATACAAGAATGGAATTAAATAAACTTTCTTAACTATAAACAAGTTAGAATGAACCAATAACTATTGGAATTCAAAACTTGTCCGAATAAAGATAGGGTTATTGCTTGCTCAAATAAAATTGAGGAACAAATAACTTACTCAATAAAAGTTTAGAGTAAGGAACTTGCCTCGTGCATAAGCTATAAATTTACAACTCACGTTCACCTACACGTAGTATTAGAATTATAATAGTTATTAGATATACTAACATCCACTTTCCAAAATAACACTCACTTCCTGTTAAACTTGTTATTTTAGTACAAGTCTTACTATACCATATACATTTCAAAAATTATATGTGTTAACTTCACAACACTTATTTACTACTCATTCTATACACTAATTCATAACATATCGTGTTCGTAACTTACAAATCCTTTTACAACTTTGAAATTATTAATGATATGATATGATTCTGTTTTAACCTCCTCATTACATGTTTGTTACATTAACATCTCTTAAACTAGTTCACAATAGATGTTCAAGGTCTACAGAAGTAGCAGACATCACTGTCTCTGATCAGGGTATGGCATAGCTGTGCCATACATAGGCTTGGGACCGGCGCACCTGCAATGTTTCTAGCCTTGACACCGGTAGCAATTGCTATTTGGTGCCTGTAACGTAAACTACGTGACTAACACAAATTTCACCCACAAAACAATAAATTTAACATATTCAATTGGTATAGGACTAACACAAACATGATTCCTCGCATATATGATATCTTAGAATGATTAAACAACACTTTAATGAACTCAAATCATTAAATTTCATGTTTTATATCAAAAACTCCATTTTTTGACATCCTTCACAAAAATCATCACTGTGATCACAATTCTTGTCCAAATTAACTCATTCAAACTACGTTCTCTTCGTTTCTTAATGTACTAACATATTCAAGGCTCAATTTATAGATTAGCTTACAAATTAACCACCAAATTTGGTACTCTTACAAGCCATATGTATAAATGTGTACTATATTTACTTCTTTACCTTTTTAAACATAATTAACATACTAATTCTTGTCTAAAGACAAACTCTAACATCACAAATACATATAATCACAAATTATCAGTTGTATATAAACAATTTAAAAAATTAAATTGTAATTATCGAGAAATTTGTAATTTAATTTAAATATTTATGGAATTAAATAAATATTAAAAATAATTCATTTATTGAGGAAAATAAATATTTGGTGAATTGTCGAAATTAATTTAGTAGCTAAATTAATTAATGTTAATTGAATCGAGTAATGATAATTTTATTTGTTGGATTTAATTTAAGGAAATAATTAAATTAAATCAATTGCTTAATATTTAAGAAAATAATTAAATTAAATGATAAAGTAATGTTTCTAATTTAATAATTAAATTAGATATATAATTATTTATTGATGATAATAAGATTTTTATTATTATTAGTATTATAAGTTATTTAAATTAACTAAACTAAGCCATTTAAATTAATCAACTAAAAGTGTGACATAAAACTATATAATATAAATGTTATTAAAATAATTTAGTTAGGAGAATTGGTTAGCCAAACAAGGCCTTATGGCCTTTGGCATTATTCAACTGACGCTACCTTTTTGTTTTTCAGCCTGACGTTTGTGGGAGGCCAGTTATATTATTCCTACACGTCTATTTTTCTAAAGCAAAATATCAGAGTGTTGAGAGAGATAGCTTAGAAGAAGAAAACATAGTGATATTGGAGGGTTAGAGAAGAAGGGTTTTGGGGAAAGGATTTCTCTTAGTTTGGCTATCATGTCATCAAAGATTAAGGTATAAACTATTCCTATTGTTATTCTTTAGTTTTGGTTGTATATGTATATATCTTCTTGGTATGATTTGGAAATCACGAGATTGTGATGTATACATGTTCTTGTACAATTTCAAAACTCTATTAATTATTATGAAAACATGTTATCTGTTATCAAATTCATGAGAAATTGGGGTTGAGGAAGAAAAGTAAAATCACAGTGTTTGTGTTCTTGTTATATGGCCTTAGAATTACCAAATTTCTTGTCCAATGTGTGTAGTAATCTATAAATTAATGCTTGTATATGGTAGTTCATTGAGATACGAACATAACGTAATTTGAATGGAATGATTTGGTCAAGTAACGAGTTCACAGTGATGATTTTTGGACAGACTATAAAAAATGGATTTTTATGTGAAAAACGGGAAAATTGAGAAATTAAAATAGTTTAATTTGATGTTTAATCATTCTAAGTTAATGAATATGTGAGGAAACATGTATGTGTTAGTTTTATATCGTTGGATGTGTTAATTTCACTGTTTTATGGGTGAAATTTGTGTTTGTTGGGCTAAAAACGGCTATTTATTCACTTTGCCTCTTGCGTAAATGTAACAAACATTAAGACAACATGGTGCCAAAAAAAAAAAAATGCCATGTAGCATTGCTTGCCCCAACATAAAGTGTGTATGCAATTTGCGGTGCAAGCACACCTGAATCGAGATAGTGAGATCTACTTATTGGCAGATCATGCGTAGTGGACTTATATTAGTTTAGCATGCATGTTAATGATGTTGAGGCATAATATAAACCACAATAACAGATTGTCATGCGTTGTTATGTAAATTGTAAAAGAATTTAAGTGATTACTTGAATAAGTTATGTAATGAACCAAATGTGATGTTTTCAAAAGTTGAATATAAATGATAAGGTTTATAGTGTGATTTCAGAATCGATAAGGTGTTAACTAACGTGGTTAGGTGCTAGGTTAGGGTTATGACCTAAATGATGGTTTAAACCTTAAAAGCTAATATTCATACAACTAATTGTGGCTGTGATTTTAATGATGTATGTAGGGTAATTGGAGACTATTTTTCATTTGTGTAGCTTACAATCAAGGCAAGTTCTCTAACCCTACTTTTATAATTGTGCAAGTTTCTAAACCTTATCTCTTTACAATTGAGCAAGCTTTCTAACTTCATTCTTTTCATATTGAATTAAAGTTTCCATTCCTATACTATTATTGTTCAAGTTCTTAAAATTGAACAAACTTAATCTATCTTGAATATGTTTGTACAAGCTCTTATAACCTAATTCGTTATATGGAGCGAGTTTTACTTTTCTAATTATTATTCAAAGCACATATTGTTCTAATAAAACGATTTAAATGAGATTGTTCTAACTCTTTTGGTTATAGAATTTTGTATGTATATCATGTAATTCCATTGTATCGATTGTTGATATCCGATCTTTGACTTTGATATCCTTGTTTAGTTATAAATTCTGGTATTAAACCTTTACTGATGTAAATCGAATAGTGTTCTAAAATTCTAGAAACACTGATAAGCTTGTTCCAAACTAAACTTTCTTTAGTGCGGAAATTCTAAATCCAAACTGAGGCGAACAACCCTAACATATGGGATTTTTTACGTGTAACGTTTAGATGTTTGTGCAGAATACATGGTATAAAGGGCTGATCCCCCTAAGTACGTTAAAAAGGGTCCGTATAGTCTAAATGGCTGTTAAGGTTGGGTAATAATACCTAAGTACCGGGGACATAGTTCGTGGTATTAAGACCCTCACATAATTAAAGTTCAAGCTTTTTTCTATTTTGATTTGTAGAACAAGTTCCTTATTTTTCAGCTTTCGTTGTTCACTCTCATGTTATTATCATTGATATTCTATATATCAGTGAGCATTTGTTTGCTCACTCTTGCAATTAACTACTACTGACTAAAGTGGAGAAAGTTGATGAGTAAATCGACTAGCAAAGGCAAGGGCAAGATGTCCAAATGATGAAGACTTTTGAGAATTTTATTTTAATAAATTATGTTAAAGACTTGTTTTAATATATGATGTATTCCGCAAACTTATGTAATAAATTTTAAGGTTAGATTACCTGGGATTTGATTCGAAATGATGATGTAACCCTTTAATGGGAGAGATTATTGTTTAAGTTATTTTAATTATGTCGTTATCCTTTATTAAGGGTAGTTAGATGTAATAGTTTTTGATAAGTGAGCACCAAATCCGGTGGGAATGAAGTACCTGGATTTGGGGGTGTCACAGGTTGGTATCAAAGCTTTAGGTTATGAACCTTAGGTGGGGAAACCTTAGGAAGTAACCTTTAAGGAAATAGGAAACATAGAGGTGTTCAACTCTTACCGAGTTTTAAGGAATGGATTAAGGTATCCATTGAAGTTAAATAACAAAAGTCATTATGTGCTATGTGTTAATAATTTATGTGCTCGCGAGTATCGAAAAATGTTAAGTAAAACTTAAAATATTTTGTTGTCAGGATGTCTAACAAAGGAGGATCCAGTCCAGCTAGAGAGGTGATACCTCAGATGTCTATAGATGATGACCCCCGTGATATTCATGTGGTGCGAGAGCAGTTGATCCAAGAGGATGAGCCTGTAACCAATCCCGAGGAGAATAGTTTTGAGGAAATAGAAGAGGATGATGATGAGGAGGATCCTGAGGAGTTTCCACCAAACTCCATATCGTCCTAGATGTATGATGCTTTGTATGACCGTAACATAGAGTTACAGGACGAGGTCGAGGAGCTAAAGGAAATGGTTGAGATGGATCACGCTTCGATGGAGCAGAAGGATGCAGAGATTCAGGAACTTGATTCAAAACTTAGAAACATGGAGTGGGATCTGGTTCATACAAAGGGTCGAAGATAAAGACACATTGGCGATGTGTGTATGAGAAGATGAAGACTGACATGGAGAAATTGAAAGATGATTTCAAGGAGGAGTCTGCTAAGCGTGCAAGAGCAAAGGATGATTAGATGAAGGCAACTCAACGTGCAGATCGTGTTGAGGCTAAGGTTCAAGTGAAGAAAGCTAAAATAAAAGAGATGGATTATGCTTTTAATTCGGCGATTGATAGGGCCCAGGATCGAGTCTACTATTATCCACCTCAGTTTGAGAATTCGCCGTTGTTTGTGATGGATCGCAGAACGGTGTATCGTATCATGGAGTAGGAACGTCGAGAAGCCTTACGACGTCTTAATATGCCTAGATAGAATAAGATAGATTATAATATGTGGTTAAATTATGTGAATAAATAAATTGTGAATCCCTTATTTTGAGATAAATAAAGGGATAGTATGAGTATGTAATCCTGAAACGTGTCTAGTTCAGGAAAGTGAATGTTTATAGCGGTCATGCTATCTTGATCGTGTTTTAAAACTTTATGAATGAATAAAATGTTAGAGTTTATTTGAAATGCTATGTGTTAAAGCTTTAATCTTGGAATGCTTAAGCTAGACTTTAAATACCCAAGAAGTTGAGTAATGAGCTAATAAGGGTATATCTTAACAGAAAATTCCTCCTAGAAGAAGACAACCACGTCAGCAAGCACCTCTTGAGGGGTTTACTAATAATAACAACGAGACCAACGCTAATCCGGTTAAGCAGTTGGTAGATCTATTGATGGGTGCACTTGCGAATCAACCGCAAGCTCAAGTCACGACTTTCAAGGAATTCAAAGAGGTTGGACCGCCAGAATTTCAAGGGTCT
Source organism: Panax quinquefolius (assembly GCA_020205615.1). Classification (NCBI taxonomy): domain Eukaryota; kingdom Viridiplantae; phylum Streptophyta; class Magnoliopsida; order Apiales; family Araliaceae; genus Panax; species Panax quinquefolius. The sequence goes on along the minus strand of JAINUW010000386.1, from coordinate 220,241 downwards.
ATGAATCCAGTGGAAGCCCAAACCTAGATCATGGAAATGGAGAAGGTGTTCGACGTTGCTAGAGTTAACGAAGATCAGAAGACTGTGTTCGCAACGTTCATGCTGAAGTCTGAAGCTAGCTACTGGTGGAAAGCAAACAATGTTCGTGGAGGACAAGGAGTGATAGCATGGGATAGATTCAAGGAAATGTTTTTTGAAATGTACTTTCCAACGAGTTCTCAGAATCAGCTGGAAGTGCAATTTCTGGAGTTGAAGCAAGGAACTATGATGGTGCCGGAATATGCTGCAAAGTTAATTAGTTGGCAAGGTTTGCTACTTATCAAGTGAATACCGACGAGCATAAAACGAGAAGGTTTGAACAAGGATTGAAGCCACGCTTTACAAAGAAGGTTTCAATGTTCCAAATTAAACACATTTTTGTTTCGACTTTGGAAAAGGCAATTATCGCGGAAGGTGGAAGCGATGCTTTGACCAAGTATAACCAAGAATAGAAGAAGAGGAAGAGTGACAATGAGAATAAGGCTGGTGGAAGTAACGTTGGAAGTAATAATTAAAAGAGGAAATGGAGCGAGAATTCAACTGCGGAAGGACAACAGGGAAATCAGCAGAAGAAAAAGTTTGAGGCTTGCGCAACTTGCGGGAAGAACCATACTGGGGTATGTTTAAAGGGAAAGCGAGTGTGTTTTAACTGTGGTCAAGAGGGACACATTGCATCGATTTGTTTTAGTCCGAAGAAAGGAGCATGCTTTACCTGCGGTTCGAAGGATCACATGGCTCGTGATTGCCCTAAGAAGCCAACGGGAAGTGCAAGTGGCAGAAAAGGAAACCACAACTGTGGTGGTGCATTGACTATCATCGGACCAAATTTCAATCAAGTCGACCTCTTCTGTGAGGACTTTCAATATAACCGTGCGGAGATCTTGACAGATCTAAGGATGTGGTGTTAGGTATCATTCCGATTAATGGTATTAATGCTTATGTAATATTTGATACGGGTGCTACTTGTTCATTTATATCCGATGAATTTGCTCAGAATTTAGATTTGCCTCATGAAGAATTAGAATTTCCCGTAAGTGTAGAGATTGAGAATAGGGAAGTGATTCTTGTTAAATTCATATATAGGAATTGTAGAGTGGTTATAAAAGGTCACGAGATGATGGTAGATTTGATACCAATTAGACTTGGTGAATTTGATGTTATACTAGGAATGGATTGGTTATTCAATTACGGAGCAGTAATTGATTGCCAAAGGAAGTGTGTTAACCTTATGACTCCGTCAAAGGTTATGTTTTATGGTAGCATGTCACTGTGCCAAGCAAGTTGTCTGACGGTGATGCAAGCCAAGAAGTTGTTGAGACAAGGATGTGTAGGATACTTAGCCTACATTGTCGATACACAGAAGAATAGTGCGAAGTTGGAAGAGATACCGATCATAAGAGATTTTGCAGTCGTATTTCCAAACGATTTTCTGGGTCTTCCACCGGATCGACAAATCGAGTTTGTGATTGATTTACTACCAGGAATGACTCTGATATCTAAGGCACCATACAGAATGGCCCCGATAGAAATGAAAGAGTTGATGGTGCAATTGTAAGAATTGCTCGATAAGAAGTATATTCAGCCAAGTGTTTCTCCATGGGGAGCACCAGCGTTGTTCGTTAAGAAGAAAGACAGAACGATGCGGCTCTGCATTGATTACAGAGAATTGAATAAGGTCACGATTAAAAATAAGTTATCCATTACCTAGAATCGATGGCCTGTTCGATCAATTGAAAGGAGCGAGGTATTTCTCGAAGATAGACCTGAGAAGTTGTTATCATCAGTTGAAGGTGAGGCCAGAGGATGTGCCGAAGACAACGTTCACAACTCGGTATGGTCATTACGAGTTTCTATTATGTCTTTTGGTTTAACTAACGCACCTCCAGCGTTCATGGACTTGATGAACAAGGTGTTTAAACCATTCTTAGACAAATTTGTGGTGGTGTTTATTGATGATATATTGGTGTATTCCAAAACCAAGGAGGAACATGTGGAACATTTGAGATTGAGGTTAGAGACGTTGAGAAAAGAGAAGTTGTACGCTAAGTTCTCAAAATGTGAATTTTGGTTGGAACATGTACAGTTTCTCGGGCACATTATTGATAAGGACGGAATTTCGGTAGATCCATCAAAGGTTGAAGCTGTAATAAATTGGGATCAGCCGAAGACATCGTCAGAAGTAAGGAGTTTCTTAGGATTGGCGGGTTACTATAGGCGTTTTATTCAAGACTTTTCCAAAATTGCGACTCCGTTGACAAATTTAACTAGGAAAACAGTTAAGTTTGTTTGTTTGTCAAATTTAACTCTGCACCTGTGTTGTCATTGCCTGATGATACATAAAATTTTGTGGTGTATAGTGATGCATCACATAAAGGACTAGGCTGTGTGCTTATGCAGAATGGCAGAGTTATTGCGTATGCTTCACGACAGTTGAAAGATTACGAGAAGGGGTATCCAACCCATGACTTAGAGTTGGCAGCAGTGGTGTTTGCCTTGAAAATTTGGAGACATTATCTTTATGGAGAGAGGTGTGAGATATATACCGACCATAAAAGTCTAAAGTATATCTTTACACAAAAAGATTTGAATATGAGACAAAGAAGATGGTTGGAGCTGATCAAGGATTATGATTGTGAGATTTTCAATCATCCTGGAAAGGCGAATGTTGTTGCTAATGCCTTAAGTAGGAAGGGACAGGAGAAGTTAATGATGTTAACTGATCAAGAAAAGTTAGTGTCGTAAATGGCTAAGATGGAGTTGGAAATTAAATATCCGACAAAATCCGATGAAAAGTTGTTCCAGATAGGAAATAGTTCAACGTTGGTAGATAAAGTGAGAAATGCACAACTTCAGGATGGAGACTGCGAAAAGATAAAACAGAAGATAACTGAAGGTGAGGAAAACAAATTCAAAATCGATTCGGAAGGGTTACTTCTATTCGAAGGGAGGATTTAGGTTCCGCCAGCACCAGAAATTAAAGAAGAAATTCTGAATGAAGCTTACAATTCAAGATATTCGATTCACCATGGGAGTATAAAGATGTACCAGGATCTTAAACATCATTTTTGGTGGCCGAATATGAAGAGGGATGTGGCTGAGTGTGTGGCGAAATGTTTAACGTGTCAGAAAGTTAAAGCCAAACATCAAAGGTCAAGTGGATTATTACAACCATTAGAGATACCAGAATGGAAATGGGAGCATATCATAATGGATTTTGTGGTAGGTCTTCCAACGATTCAGCAAGGTTACGATGTCATTTGGGTGATTGTCGATCGACTAACAAAGTCGGCACACTTTTTTCCAGTCAAGATTTGGTTTACCCTAGATCGGTTAGCAAAACTATACGTGAAAGAGATTGTGTCAAGACATAATGTACCTGTGTCCATTGTATCAGACATAGATCCACGTTTCACATCTAATTTCTGGAAACAAGAATGTTTGGGAACACAGCTGAGAATGAGCACGGCGTACCATCCTCAGACCAACGGACAGAGTGAGAGAACCATCTAAACACTAGAAGATATGCTCAGAGCATGTATCATGGATTTCAAGGGAAATTGGGATGACCATCTACCATTGGTGGAATTTTCTTATAATAATAGCTATCACGCGAGTATTGGCATGTCGCCTTACGAAGCGTTATCGGCAGAAAATGCAGAACTTCGTTATGCTGGGACGAGGTAGGTGAACGTCAGCTATTGGGTCCAGAATTGATGCAACAGACTGTCGAAATAATCAAGGTTATTCGAGCAAGATTGATCGCAACACAAGATAGACAGAAGAAATATGCCGATCAACATCGACAGAATCGAGAATTCGATGTCAGTAGTTATGTTTTCTTGAAAGTGTCTCCCTGGAAGGGGAAAATCTGATTTGGCAAGAAAGGAAAATTGAGCCCTAGATTTATAGGACATTTTGAAGTGCTTCGACGAGTTGGTGAAGTGGTGTATGAGGTAGCTTTACCTCCAGAATTGAAGCATATTCACAATGTTTTCCATGTCTCGGTATTCAGACCATATAAGCCTGACTATAAACATGTTATAGAATATGAGTCCTTACAGTTTGAGAAGGATTTGTCATATGACGAAGTCCCTGTTCAACTTGTTGATAGAAAAGAGCAAGTACTGAGGAATAAGGTAATACCTTCTGTTAAGATAATCTGGAGAAACCACAATGTTGAGGAAGCTACGTGGGAACTTGAAAGCGCAATGATGAAGAATTATCCTCAGTTATTTGCTTGATCTTGTATAGCGATTCTGGGGAAAGAATCTTTTTAAGGAGGGAAGAATGTAACGAATAATTTTTTTTTCGAGTTGTGATTCTGGGGAAAAAATCCTTTTAAGGAGGGAAGGATGTAACGATCGAGAAATTTGTAATTTAATTTAAATATTTATAGAATTAAATAAATATTTTAAATAATTTATTTATTGAGGAAAATAAATATTTGGTGAATTATCAGAATTAATTTAATAGCTAAATTAATTAATGTTAATTGATTCGAGTAATGATAATTTTATTTGTTGGATTTAATTTAAGGAAATAATTAAATTAAATCAATTTCTTCATATTTAAGAAAATAATTAAATTAAATGAATTGTTTAATTTAATGGAAATTAATGAATTAGATAAAGTAATGTTTCTAATTTAATAATTAAATTAGATATATAATTATTTATTAATTATAATAAGATTTTTATTATTATTAGTATTATAAGTTATTTAAATTAACTAAACTAAGCCATTTAAATTAATCAACTAAAAGTGTGACATAAAACTATATAATATAAATGTTATTAAAATAATTTAGTTAGGAGAATTGGTTAGCCAAACAAGGCCTTATGGCCTTTGGCATTATTCAACTGATGCTACCTTTTTGTTTTTCAGCCTGACGTTTGTGGGAGGCCAGTTATATTATTCCTAGACATCTATTTTTCTAAAGCAAAATATCAGAGTGTTGAGAGAGAGAGCTTGGAAGAAGAAAACACAGTGATATTGTAGGGTTAGAGAAGAAGGGTTTTGGGGAAAGGATTTCTCTTAGTTTGGCTATCATATCATCAAAGATCAAGGTATAAACTATTCCTATTGTTATTCTTTAGTTTTGGTTGTATATGTATATATCTTCTTGGTATGATTTGAGAATCACGAGATTGTGATGTATACATGTTCTTGTAGAATTTCAAAACTCTGTTAATTATTATGTAAACATGTTATATGTTATCAAATTCATGAGAAATTGGGGTTGAGGAAGAAAAGTAAAATCACAGTGTTTGTGTTCTTGTTATATGGCCTTAGAAAGTACCAAATTTCTTGTCCAATGTGTGTAGTAATCTGTAAATTGATGCTTGTATATGGTAGTTCATTGAGATACGAACATAACGTAATTTGAATGGAATGATTTGGTCAAGTAACGAGTTCACAATGTTGATTTTTGGACAGACTATCAAAAATGGAGTTTTATGTAAAAAACATGAAAATTGAGAAATTAAAATAGTTTAATTTGATGTTTAATTATTCTAAGTTAATGAATATGTGAGGAAACATGTATGTGATTTGTATAATTATTTTAATGAAAAAGGTGCAAATTTTGTTTAAGTTGGGCTAAAAATGCAATGCACTTTGCCATTACATCTGCAACACTAATCTAACTAAGGCAAAAAATGTGCACATTTAATGTGCAACAATTGCACACACCTGAATCGAGAGACAATGAGGTGCCTTGGCGCGATCATCATGCGTGGAGTGGACTTATATTAGTTTAGCATGCATGTTAAAGATGTTGAGGCATAATATAAACCACAATATGTATTGTCATGCGTTGTTATATAAAGTGTAAAAGAATTTAAGTGATTACTTGAATAAGTTATGTAATGAACCAAATGTGATGTTTTCAAAAGTTGAATATAAATGATAAGGTTTATAGTGTGATATCAGAATCGTTAAGGTGTTAACTAATGTAGTTAGGTGCTAGGTTAGGGTTATGACCTTAATGATGGTTTAAACTCTAAAAGCTAATATTCATACAACTAATTGTGGCTGCGATTTTAATGATGTATGTAGGGTAATTGGAGACTATTTTTCATTTGTGTAGCTTACAATCAAGGCAAGTTCTCTAACCCTACTTTTATAATTGTGCAAGTTTTTATACCTTATCTCTTTACAATTGAGCAAGCTTTCTAACTTCATTCTTTTCATATTGAATGAAAGTTTCCATTCCTATACTATTATTATTCAAGTTCTTAAAATTGAGTAAACTTAATCTATCTTGAATATGTTTGTACAAGCTCTTATAACCTAATTTGTTATATCGAGCGAGTTTTACTTTTCTAATTATTATTCAAAGCACATATTGTTCTAATACATTGATTCAAATGAGATTGTTCTAACTCTTTTGGTTATAGCATTTTGTATGTGTATCATGTAATTCCATTGTATCGATTGTTGATATTTGATCTTTGACTTTGATAGCCTTGTTCAGTTATAAATTCTGGTATTAACCCTTTACTGATGTAAATCAAATAGTGTTCTAAAATTCTAGAAACACTGATAAGCTTGTTCCAAACTAAACTTTCTTTAGTGCGGAAATTTTAAATCCAAACTGAGACGAACAACCCTAACACAGGGGATTTTATGCGTTAACGCGTTTAGATGTTTGTGCACAATACATGGTACAAAGGGTTGATCCCCTAAATGCGTTAAGAAGGGTCCAAAATTATAGTCTAAATGGTACATTAAGGTTGGGTAATAATACCTAAGTCTGGGGGGGACATAGTTTGTGGTTTTAAGACCCTTAGATAATTAAAGTTCAAGCTTGTTTTCTATTTTGATTTGTAGAACAAGTTCCTTATTGTTCAGCTTTCGTTGTTCACTCTCATGTTATTATCATTGATATTCTCTATATCAGTGAGCATTTATTTGCTCACTCTTGCAATTAACACTGCAGCTAAAGTGGAGAAAGTTGATGAGCCGTCGACTAGCAAAGGCAAGGGCAAGATGTCCAAATGATGAAGACTTTTGATAATTTTATTTTAATAAATTATGTTAAAGACTTGTTTTAATATGTGATGTATTCCGCAAACTTATGTAATAAATTTTAAGGTTTGATTACTTGGGATTTGATTCGAAATGATGATGTAACCCTTTAATGTGAGAGATTATTGTTTAAGTTATTTTAATTATGTCTTTATCCTTTTTTATGGGTAGTTAGATGTAAGAGTTTTTGATAAGTGATCACCAAATCATGTGGGAATGAAGTACCTGGATTTGGGGGTGTCACATGAATTCACAGAACTTGAAGGTTTATGTCGTAAAACACATATATATACATACATAATATTAAGACTATGGAAATACCTTCAATTACTTGAACAATCCTTTCTAAAAAACTAGAAATTGTTTTGGAATTCTCAGACTTTCTCTAAATCTTTCTGTATTCTTTCTCAACTTCTCTCTGTACTTTCTTCCTTCTTTCTTCTTAGGCTTAACAACTAACACTTATGCGTAAAAACAAAAATGATAGAGCCATCCATAATACACACACTTAATATAACAGTTACGAAAATGTAAACGTATATAAGTTATATTTAAGACCCCAACTTATTATTAATGAAATTTAATTTTCTCTATTTATTATTTTGAAATAGTAAGGTTGATTTGATTAATGTGGATAGTTATGGGCAAAATACGCAAATATTTCAAAATAAGCAAGTGGTTATAAAATATTCATTGTTGTCGGGGAATATTCGTTTGGTCGTGGAATATTCGTACGACGGCGCAGTCTTTTATGGGCCCCATAACGGAAAGCGATTGGATGGAGAAAATGACAAATATAAGTTGTTTAAAAATAATGGCGTAGTTGTTACCGTTAATACTGTTAAAATACTCGGTGGTTAAAACACAGTAGCACACGGTATTACACAAATTATTGATTCTTACGTAAGAAGGTACTACTCAATAATGGTTACAGTAATTACTATTCAGTATTTTATTGATTTAATAATTGCTGCGTTGATATTTTATATTGCTGTTGTTTCAATAATTGTCATTACACAGTATTTTTCATTATCAAAGCAATAATTCATATTATCTGAATAATATTATTAGATAACATTATTGGCAATGTCTAGAAAGTTCTGTCTAAGGAGAGGTTTGGTTACCTAATTGTGCGCTAGTAAGGAGAAATTCTTATTGGAAAGCCCCCTCTTTCCTGGGAACTGCCTGGTTGTCAATATTGTGATTCTGTAATATTATTTGTGAATAATTAATATTGATTCATATGATGAGGAAAATATTGATTTTATGTGGATATAGATGGAGAAAATTTTTAATGTGACAATTGTTGAAAATTGAAATTTTATCTTTTTCTGATTAAATAATTCATTTAAATATATTATTATATTTTAATAATATAATAATGGTGATATTTTTACAACGAATGTGGGATATATGAGTATACGAGGAGGAAGAGTATTTTTGTTGCAATAAATGTTTAAAACATGTTAAACATGTCGGTGGACCCCATTTATTGACTGAAATTTGATTATAGCATGTAAAATCATCCGTTTGTGGATTTCGGTCAATTTCTATTTGGAATTTGGTAACACTTTCTTCTGAAAAGTTGTAGAGAATTTAATTTCCTATAAAAAGTCGCGAGATTCGAATTTTCTGACAAAAGGGCTATTTATTATGAATTATTGAAGTTCTGAAGCTCCAAAATAATTAATTTTTGAAGTTTTAAATATTTTTTTACAAAAAACATTTTTTGCATGTGTGAGGCATGTATTCAATTGCTGAATTTCAGATTCAAAGGTGTGCGTGAAGATTATATATATATATTAATACTTTAATAAATTTTCTACTTTGGTGTTCTAAGCATTTTCCTATAAATAGGGTGCTTAGGTTAGAATTGAAAATCACACCAGAAACTGAAGTTTTCTCTCTCTATATTATCGAGCGTATTCTTGTGAGTATTTTGAGTATATTTTGAGTATTGCTATACTGATTGCAAGTTCAAGTCATAACCTATATCCTGTTTTTTACTAAAGTCTTGTCTTTTTGTGAGGTAAGGGATATTTTTTTTCAGAATGATATTATTTCTTCAATATAATTATCTTTGAAATATTGATCTGAAGTTTTATCAAATTTGGAACTTTTGGTGTCGAGATTCTTTGTTCACGTGTACGGCCTATTCACGATATCTGACCTTATTCACGAATACTTCAAGACTATTCATCGAAAAATGAATATTTTCATTTTCGTCCCAAAATAACTATTGTGGATACTAGCTTTGATTGTATCCATGTTTTGATCATTCTTGAATTTTACACCACTATGATTATTTTTGAGGTATTTTTGGACATGGATAAAACAAAGTACGAATCCTTAATCCTTAATCCTTAATCCTTGTCATTTTATTTCACTGGATTCGTTTCTTTAAAAATATGTTTCATCATCCTCAGTCTTAAATGATTATATTATTGAATATCTTTGGCCTGTAGTGCAAAGATGAATGATTTCTGATGAATATCTTTGGCCCGTAGTGCAAAGATGAACAGGTGTCTAGATGAACATGACCAACTGATGAATATCTTTGGCTTGTAGTGCAAAGATGAATATTTGATTCCAGATGTATATTGATTGATGTTACAGGGATAAAAGATGAGATTTATGAACTTTTAAATTCATACATAGAAGATAGTAGTTTGCATTCTCTACTTAACTCTTCTAATGAATTATTATTTCATTGCGAATATTGATTTAAAACTTGTTGTCTATTGTATTCTATTAGATTTTTCCTGTTGAAGACTAACGATAATTTGTTGTATATTATCTTAGTCATAATATTCTTTACCGGGCTAGTTGAGCTCACCCTTTTCCTTGTTGTTCCATTTTTATTCTCGGGGAGGCGAGAATGTAGTGAGTACTAGTCGGGGTATGGAATGAAGGTTCTAGAGAGAGTTGTTTAGTAGTCCTCACCATTTTGTAAAATAATGTATCAATAATTATGATGAGGATTTATTTGCGTGTGGATATTGTCAGAGATGGCAATATCTATTTAAACTCACGATTTATATGTTGAAATAATAAAGTTGTAGTTGTTTCGTACCATGTATTGACAACTCGTAATGGGTGATGTATACCTATTTTGGGGCGTCACAGTTGGTATCGAGCTTAGGATATGATCTCCGGCGAGATCGGGGAATAGAACTAGGAGGGAGAGACGAGTAAATCCTTCGCTAGTGTGTCCTACCTAAGCTTATTTGTTAGTTTGTCAAGATATATAGGGATATTATGTGATATATTGATTTCCTTAATTAACCCTTGTTTTATGACAAGATGTTGAGAATGTCGATCGAGAATATTAACAATGGAAATGAGGCCACCGTGGAGACGCTTACTCACCAACGAGGAGAACGTACAACAGTGGCAATGTTCCTTCCGTGAACACCCATTGAGTAGATGATGAAAGCGAGGGGATGTTTAGAAGCTTTTTGCAGCTCATGCAAAATCGCACGAGGGAGACTCGTGTTCAAAATACAGGAGGAAATGATAGCAATTCACGGGTTGTCACAAAAGCAAGCGATTCAAAGAGTTGGGACCACCGAATTTAAGGGAAAGCGGATCCGATCATGGCGGAAACATGGGTCAAGCAAATTACCAAGATATTCGATGTCTTGGGATGCACAGAGGAACTGAAGGTTCCATTCGCCACCTTTATATTCCGTGGTGAGGCGCGACTATTCTTTGGGAGTCTCGTGAAGCGTACCCATCCAAACTTTTCAAAGGCATGTCTTAGGAGGCGTTTGAAAACTATTTAATGACAAATACTTTCACGAAAGTGTTCATTCGTATGAAGGAAGTGGAGTTCATCGATTAGAACAAAACAACATGGCCGTGTCTCAATGCGAGGCAAAGTTTGCGAGTTATCCGAGTTTGCACCTCATTTGGTGGAGAATGAGGAACGTATGACGCGGATGTTTCTTAGAGGTTTGAAACCCGATATCGACAATATCTCATTTCTCATAAATTTCTCTCTATTCGGATGTTGTTATGAGGCTCAATTGTTAGAAGCGAGATAACCAGTAGTATGTTCAACCGAGGGACCATAACCGAGGATCATACCGAGATAGCGATCAGCGAATAACGATAACCAATGCGGAGAAAGAAACAGACAGACAAAAATGGTAACCACTCGGTGGTAATCATGGCCATGAAAATAGAAGAAGTGAGTCGGGAGGAGATTTTAAAAGAGGAGATTTAACAACGACCATGTGAAGACAGCGAAGCTTAAAGAATCGGTTCTAAGGGAGGAGAACGAACCACGACCACCGGTCATATGCTATAAATGCGGGAAAGAGGGACATATCAGTCCAAACTGCCCACAACAGTTCAAGGTATGCTATAATTATGGAAAGGAAGGACATATCGCTCAAGATTGTGATAGGTTTGTAATATTCATGTGCGCAATCAAATTGCACAAATTAAGCGGAAGCGTGTAAAATCAGAGTTTAAAAATTTACAAACCATATACCCGGATCACCCTTTATGCACAATTATTAATTAAACGAAAAAGATAACGAATGAGAAATATACCCTTGAAGATCGAGCTTCCTCAGGTACAAGTTCACCTCCAATCCTTTTCGCGTTCAACTTGAATCCACCGGGTTTGGTTCCTTCCTTTGATCAACGTTAGCCACCCATGTGTTTGGCCTCTAGAGGTGATCCACCAAGGAAAAAGAATTTTTCAAGAAGAAGGGGTATTGGCTCAACCCTAGTTTTCTATCTCTATAGAAAGGGCGTACTCTCCAACAAATTGAAATTATTACGTAGTTGTAAAGTTAACCACCCATCACCCATAATAAGACTCCTCTTATTTATAAATGTGGGCAACCCATCTTAACAATTAAGAAATTGGGTTTTATTTAATTAATTAAATTCTTTTAATTAATTAAGCTCCATAATCTTATTAGGGATAATTAATTAAACTCCTTTAACTAATTTTCCTTCCTAATCCAATTAGGAATAAATGAGAGTACTTATATTAAATTAATTCCTAAACTCTTTTAGAAATTAAAATAATAATAATTAAATAATATTAATAAGACTCCTCTTATTGATTTATATTTAATATTTCTAAAATATTAAATAATAAATATTAAGCTATTTAATTTATTCTATCACCATAGATTAAATTAAATATACATAACATATTATTACGATTATGCCATTAACTTCTTAAATAATTATTCTTCCTTTTATGGTGTGACCCTTTAGGTTCTCCATATTAAACCGGTTGTGAATAAATCAATTAGAACAATTCTAATCTTATTTAAATAAATAAATTAAACAATTAATTTATTTAAATAAATAATATTTATTCTACAATAGGGATAAGCCTCCCTAGCGATCAACGACTTTCCAGATAATATAGATTTCAACATTAATCATTAAAGAACCTTTGAGTAAATAGTTACCGTACAATTCAATCCTTCCACCATATAATGTCCCAATTAAATATAAGACATGGAATTACTGTCAAGTCTTATTTTATTTAATTATATGTATTTCGACTCTTAAATGCACAACTCAAATAATGCAAATTAGAAACTCCTTTCTAATTTCATTACTCGCCATGGCCAAGGACTACCGGGTTGTCATTTATCGAATCACATAGGGACATTTCTCTTCTTTTATTAGAAGTGGTAGATTCTTTATTGATCATACATTATCTCCATGTACAACTTATTATACCCAAGCATACCCTTTGATATACCCTAAGGGTCTTAAGGAATAAGTCAAAGTATAACTCATCATACACAAGATACTATGATGATCTCAAGTCCAAGGATCACTTGTACTTACTATCACTACTGAGAATTCCTATTGATAGGCAAATAAAACTCCATTAGGTATTCCTTAGCGAGCCACGCTTCAAAGGTACTTATTCTCTAATAAGCACCTACATACTTGCTTTAGTGTCTCCACACAAATGATGATGAGATCAATCATCCTCATCCAATGAAAGCAAGCAACGTATGTACCAATCTATCCGGATTCACTAATCCCCAATTTAGTAATCCAATGATTGGGAACTATTTTAGTTTTAAGCTTTCTAAGAATTTAGATCTCATTAGAATGATCATCATCATTATTCTAAAAGCATTGCTTAAAACTATGGGTTTATCACATATTATAAAATAGCATCATGTAGATAATTAAAAGCCTTTAATAAATTAATACTTTTTATTAATAAATGAATAAGATTGTTATAAAGTATATGCTTTATCATCAAACATGATTGGCTTGTGTGCATTCTACTTTCAATCTCCCACTTGCACTAAAGCCAATCGTCATGGTATCTTATACTCTTCTTCTCTAAGTGACGATTATCCTGCTGTTGGATAAGCTTTAGTTAATGGATATGTAATGTTGTTCATGAGAGTCCACTATCTCTATAGTGATTTCCCATCTTTCAATGATTCTAATAATCAAATGAAAGTGCCACAACACATGTTTAGATCCAAGATGAGACTTAGGAACTATTCTTAGTTCTCAGAATGAACTTTTAATCCAAACAATCAACTTGCGACTTCATTTATAGCTATATACTTTGTCTTTATCACTAAACCAAAGAACTCTTTCTTTGTTTGGATCCTTTCCAATTCACTGCACCACTGTTCAAGATAACGCTTTACCTTAAAGTGGATTTTTATGTCATCTTGGTCTATCTGAAAAACTTGAGTCTGTTAAGCCCTCTAGTTTTAATTCAGACCCACCATGAATATGATCACATCCTTAGTGCCGGTTAAGAACTTTAAGATGTTTTTCACTGACTCATAGTGAACTTCTCCATAATATGACTGATCAACATCAGGTCTCGTATATTTCATTGCATACATGATTGTCACTCATGCGATCTCTCTTCTTTTAATAGTTTGTGGGGACTATTAAGAGAGATACACTCCATAGCTCATCGACATGAGACATCTCTTGGAGTTTGCCATGCTAAACGACTTTAACATCAAATGAATATACGTTCCTTGGGTTAAGTCGAGCATCCTCTTAATTCTATCTATATAGATTTATATCCCCAATTAAGATACTCTTCCAAATCATTCATGGAGAAATGTTTAGACAACTTTATCTTTACTGATTGTAGCATTGGTATGTCATTCCTTATCTGTAGTATATCAACATATAATATTAGGAATGTCACGGCGCTCCCACTGTTCCTTTTGTACACACTAGAAGTCTTACCTTATCGAATGTAACTGGATCATCATCATCTATGATGCGTACCTCATCATCATCATCTATGATGAATCCATACCACCTAGGTATCTTCAGTACTATTCCAGATTTACGATTCAGTTGTGGTACAATAGGTCTATCTACAAGTTCCTCTTATTTGACTTATAATGTTTTGTGGTTCTTGAACTTTTCAAGATCTATTATCCTCCCACTAGCCCCTTCAATAATAAACACATTTATCTTAGAAGGCAGCGTGTTTCGCAACAAACACCTTTTGCTAAGTAGGATTATAGAACATATACCCTAAACTTACTTTAGGATGTCCCACAAATTGTACTTGTCAAATCTTGTCCCAAGCTTATCCTTTGAAACCTTTTCACATAAGTTGGACAACCCTTATCTTAACATACTTAAGATTAGGAATCCTCCCCATCCATAACTTTTATGGAGTCTTGGGGGGATTTTGAGGTTACCATTTTCGTGATATGCGACCATTTCTAGGACATTATCCTAGAAGGATACTGGAATGTCGGTAAAATCATTATGTACCGCACCATGTCCAACAAGGTACGATTTTTCCTTTCAGATACATCAATCAATTATTGCGTATCCGAAGGCGTCCATTGTGAGAAAACCATTTGAGATGATCTAGAAACTTATTGCACAAGTATTCCTTCCTTGATCCGATCAAAGAATCCTAATACTTTGCCAATTTGTTTCACTTTTGAATTCTTTGAACCTTTCAAATAATTCACACTTGTATTTCAGCAAATACACACATTCAACTCTTTGAATGATCATCTCCTTTTCTTATACTAGTTTGTTCAATTTGCAAAATATATTTTTCACGTAAGTCAAGTATACAAAATCCATTAAGTAATATTTCAGTTCTATACAAAACATTATTATTATAAATAGAACAACAATTGTTCTTAATTATAATCCAAAGATTTCATTGTCCAACAATAAAATGGAAATAATATTTTTAACAAGAACTAGAATACAATAACAACTTATTGACTTAATAGATTTGCCCGTAGGCATTGCTAAACTATAAGTTTCTATGTCTAATGTAGCAACCTTTGCTTCATTTCCCATACATAAGATTATTTATCTTTGTTTAGCTTTCTACTTCTTCTTGGTCCATTCATAAATCTATATTTATGATAACCAAAGTCGGTATCCAATACCCCAGTAGAACCTTGACTTAAAGAAAAAATTATTTCAATCATGAACAAAAACTGTATTGTAACCGAAACTTCACTAAGCTTCTTTGGTTAGCCTCTGCAAGATGCTTCTCGCAGTTTCTTTCTAGTGTCCAGGCTTATTGCAGTGGAAGCAAACTCCTTTGCTATCCAAGATCGCTTTTGTTCTTATTATCCTTTGTTTACGCCTTTCTATTTACCTTCTTTGAATCGTTCTTCTTTTGGAAGATCCTTTGGCCCCTACCAAGAAGACTTGATCTCTCTTGGTTGAAAGTGACTCTCAACATTTTTCAATATGTTAAGCAAATCAACGAGGTGATATCTAGCTTGTTCATACGAAAAATTCACAACAATTGTGAAAGGAGTCCGGAGTGTCAAAGATCAAATCTTGGCTCAACTCTCCATCCATGACAAAATATATGTCATCCTAATTGATCAATCAAATTGATTATGTTAAGAACTTTTTATCATCTTTATAGTGCCATTGGCCATTCTAGATCGGAAGAGCTCCTTAGATATCTCGATATCTATCGGTCCTACTTTCCTCACCATCAACTACTTGATGTGCGGGAATATAGTAGGAGCATCCATAGTTTCATCTTGTGGCCAAGAAGCTCGTTACTCATGGATGCGAGCATGATGCATTGAGCCAATCACAGCATCATCTTGCCACTTTCTAAAAGTAGCAATCTCTTCCTCGGAGGCATTGTCTGCAACCATTGCGAGGATAGGCGATATTAAGGACATAAGATTGTTTTTCAAATATGAGAACTATTCTCAAATTCCTTAACCAATCCGTTAATTCGGTTCGATTAATTTAGCATCTAATATGCTTCGCATGATAGTAATTTTAGACATTGTAAAATTACGTAAATGAATTTGTAATTAACAACATTTTAACATACATTCTTTTATTAATTACCAAAATAATTTAGGTCTTGTTTTAAATTGGTATCTCCCACTATTTTCTTCAAACTATATTACCCTCACTTATATAGTTCGGCAAAAATCTAATTAAAGATTTGCTAGTGAGAATAAGGATCCCATTTCAAATGTATATAGCCTTGTGGTGACACAACAAACTATATATAAATAAATAGGTAGACAACTTTTGTCAATTACATCAACTATGCAACTCCTTTTCTTTTGCCTCTTAGATTATTTTGATCAAGTGGTGGCACATCCAGAATCAAAATTATCCAAGTTAAGTCCGACCTAGCACTCCATATATTCAAAAAAAGAAAATATCATCCTTGTGGTGACACAACAAAATAATATTGTTCAATTTTCTTTATAAGCATCAAATGTGATAAATTAACATCTTAAATACTTAATACTTGCCTTGTGGTGACACAAACAAACTCATATTAAATATTTAATACTCTATTAATTTTATCATGCTAGAAGGCTGACGCTCGATATTCCAAATATCTTTGAACGCTTAGGACTTAATATAAAAATTTGAGGGGTTTGTTATTAATTTGTCTCATCTTATTTAGCGCGCATTTATATATATATATAAAATATACATCGTATTAATGAACATGCCAAGCATGTTTGCATAATATATAATATATATAGTATAAGCATGCACATATAGAATACTATATTCTACCCAGATTGATTATGGACTTTTATTCTAGTTTGGTTCACTAGAGCCACCAAGTGAACCAAAAGGTCAAACCTAAGGGTGCAAGAAATAATATTTAAATATAACTATTACATTTAAACCCGGGCTCCATTACAAATGGGTCTTCAAGCGCTCCTTGTCCTTTGATCTCTAATTTTCTAAAATTAATTCTAACTATTCCTATTACAAAACTATTTAAAATAAATAGAAACCTTGATCGTGATCGAGGGAAATACATAGGAGAGAGATAGAATTTACATTAAGAAAAATTAGAGAAGACGAGGTACGCAGAATCCATTTAATAAAACCCATACATTCATGCATCCAACTAAAATAAAATCCAATCACATTTAATCAATAGTCCATAATCAATCCCATTTATTATCATACACATCATCATATGCATCAATAAATAACATTCATCTTATGAATAATAAACATTTAATATATATATTGATATCATTTAATGGGCAAATTTAGTTAGTATAAAATCTAATTTTTGAATCAAAATAAACTCCTTTATTTTAATCCAAATTTAAATCAAAATAAAACTATTTTATTTTAATTTATCCAATTTTGAATAAAATAAACTATTTTATTTTAATCAAAATCTTTAATCAAAATAAACTCCTTTATTTTAATTAATTATGGAATCCAATTCCATGTAATAAAAAAAAATCTTTAATTAAAATAAACTCTTTTATTTTAATTAATTATGAAATCCAATTCCATGTAAAAAAAAAAATTATTAAAGGAAACACGAATTTTCTTTTCCTATTCACAAATAAACTCCTTTATTTTGAATAATATGAAATCTTATTTCATATTTAAATAAACTCCTTTATTTAAGGAAACATGGATTCTTTTTCTATTCACAAATAAACTCTTTTATTTTGAATAATATGAAATCTTATTTCATATTTAAATAAACTCCTTTATTTAAGAAAAAATAGAATCCAATTTCAACTCCAATTAGTTATCATGGAATCCAATTCCAACTCTAATTAGTTTAGCATGAAATTCTAATTTTAAAATTAAAATAAACCCTTTTATTTTAATATTAAAATAAACTTTTATTTTAAAATTAAAATAAATATTTATCTTAATTATAAAATAAATGAAATTATATATATAATAATAATAATAATAATAGAAACCGTTATTATATATATATATATATATATATAAAACCGGATATATATATATATAATACATATATATATATAATATCCTGATTCCTTGATATCCGTGCACCATGCTACTCCTTAAGGTTTATATCATATATAAATTTTGTTAAAAAAAAAAAAAGTTTCCTGTTGCTTTTCACGTGAATGACGGAAGGAAAAAATAAACCGTGAACCACGGTCCACCAATGTAAAAAACGCCAGAGTTTTTTTTTTTTTTTTTTTTAAATAAATTTTATACAATAAAATTATGCCCAATTAAATTGTTCTAAACACATATCAATATACATATCAAATTAAAACAATTAATAATTAGCATAAAGGTTTGGCTCGATGCCACTTGTTAGGTTTGTAATATTCATATGCTTGTGATCAAATTGCACAAATTAATTAGCGCGTGTAAAATCGAGTTTAAAATTTACAAACCATATACCCGATCACCCTTTATGCACAATTATTAATTAAACGAAAAAGATAACGAATGAGAATCATACCCTTGAAGATCGAGCTTCCTCGTGTACAAGTTCACCTCCAATCCTTTTCGCTCAACTTGAATCCACCGGGTTTGGTTCCTTCCTTTGATCAACGTTAGCCACCCATGTGTTTTGGCCTCTAGAGGTGATCCACCAAGGAAAAAAGAATTTTCAAAGAAGAAGGGTATTGGCTCAACCCTAGTTTTCTATCTCTATAGAAAGGGCGTACTCTCCAACAAATTGAAATTATTACGTAGTTGTAAAGTCAACCACCCATCACCCATAATAAGACTCCTCTTATTTATAAATGTGGGCAACCCATCTTAACAATTAAGAAATTAGGTTTTATTTAATTAATTAAATTCTTTTAATTAATTAAGCTCCCTAATCTTATTAGGGATAATTAATTAAACTCCTTTAACTAATTTTCCTTCCTAATCCAATTAGGAATAAATGAGAGTACTTATATTAAATTAATTCCTAAACTCTTTTAGAAATTAAAATAATAATAATTGTAATAATATTAATAAGACTCTCTTATTAATTTATATTTATTTAATATTTCTAAAATATTAAATAATAAATATTAAGCTATTTAATTTATTCTATCACCATAGATTAAATTAAATATACATAACATATTATTACGATTATGCCATTAACTTCTTAAATAATTATTCTTCCTTTTATGGTGTGACCTTTAGGTTCTCCATATTAAACCCTTGTGAATAAATCAATTAGAATAATTCTAATCTTATTTAAATAAATAAATTAAACAATTAATTTATTTAAATAAATAATATTTATTCTACAATAGGATAAGCCTCCCTAATGATCAACGACTTTCCGGATAATATAGATTTCAACATTAATCATTAAAGAACCTTTGAGTAAATAGTTACCGTGCAAATTCAATCCTTCCACCATACAATGTCCCAATTAAATATAAGACATGGAATTCTTCACAAATCTTATTTTATTTAATTATATGTATTTCGACTCTTAAATGCACAACTCAAATAATGCAAATTAGAAACTCCTTTCTAATTTCATTCTCGCTTTAACCAAGGACTCACTGGGTTGTCATTTATCGAATCACATAGGACATTTCTCTTCTTTTATTAGAAGTGGTAGATTCTTTATTGATCATACATTATCTCCATGTATAACTTATTATACCCAAGCATACCCTTTGATATACCCTAAGGGTCTTAAGGAATAAGTCAAAGTATAACTCATCATACACAAGATACTATGATGATCTCAAGTCCAAGGATCACTTGTACTTTACTATCACTACAGAATTCCTATTGACAGCAAAATAAAACTCCATTAGGTATTCCTTAGCGAGCCACGCTTAGTGTACTTATTCTCTAATAAGCACCTACATACTTGCTTTAGTGTCTCCACACAAATGATCATGAGATCAATCATCCTCATCCAATGAAAGCAAGCGTACGTATGTATTAAATCTATCCGGATTCACTAATCCCCAATTTAGTAATCCAATGATTGGGAACTATTTTAGTTTTAAGCTTTCTAAGAATTTAGATCTCATTAGAATGATCATCATCATTATTCTAAAAGCATTGCTTAAAACTATGGGTTTATCACATATTATAAAACAAAGATCATGTAGATAATTAAAAGCCTTTAATAAATTAATACTTTTATTAATAAATGAATAAGATTGTTACAAAGTATATGCTTTATCATCAAACATGATTGGCTTGTGTGCATTCTACTTTCAGATTATGCGGTAGCGAAACCTAGTTCAATGGGACGGTGACTCAAAGATCGTCGAGAAAAAGTCAAAGTCAACGGTTCCTAGAGAGCGTTTGTTATGACCGGTCAAAATGCAAGGAACCCAAACGAGGTGATCACGGTAAGTAAGCTATTTATAAATTCTTTCGATGTTTATACCTTACTTGATAATCTGCATATACCCATTCATTTATCTCTCCCGCTTGTTCTCAACGCTTAAACTTGACTCGAGAAAATTAGACTTTGACCTATCTGTGGAAACTCCGTTAGGAGAAACTTTCATCACATCCAATCGCTTATAAATCTTGTTTGATTCAAGTTGGCACCATCACCTTACCCGCTGACCTTATCTCTTTAAAGATACTTGCTTTTGATGTGATTTTAGGGATTGATTGGTTAACTACTCATCATGCCAAAATTGATTGTTTTCGTAAGGTTGTTAGTTTTCATATTCCTAACCAACCTTTGTTTTAAAATTCAAGCAAATAAACCATTAAAATCAATCACCGTCATATCTAATCATAAAGCTATTCGCTTTTTGAAAAATGAATGTCAAGCTTTCTTAGCCCATGTTATGGATTTGAATAAAGACACGTCAAATTTGAATAATATTCCTGTTGTTATTGATTTTTCCGACGATTTCAAAGAACTTCCCGTCTACCCCGTAACGTGAAGTTGAATTCTTTATTGATCTTGAACCTGATACAAAACCCATTTCTAAAACCCCATATCGAATGGCTCTTATTGAACTTCAGGAGTTAAAGGTCCAACTACAGGAATTGTTGGACATCGGTTTCATTCCTCCTAGTACATCTCCTTGGGGTACTCCTATTTTATTCGTAAAGAAGAAAGACGGGAGTATGCGACTTTGTATTGACTATCGGAAATTGAACCATGTCACCATCAAGAATAGGTATCCTCTAGCTCGTATTGGTGACTTGTTTGACCAGTTGCAAGGGGCACAATTTTTTTCAAAGATCGATCTTCGTTCTGGATATCATCAGCTGAAGATTAGAACTGAGGATATTCCAAAGACTACCTTTAGAACTCGGTACGGGCATTATGAATTTTTAGTCATGTCTTTCGGATTGACTAATGCTCATGCGGCTTTCATGGATATGATGAATCGAGTGTTCAAGGAATATTTGGATTAATTCGTTGTTGTCTTTATTGATGACATCCTCATATATTGCAAAAGCCGTGAAGATCATGAGCACCATTTGAAGCTGGTACTCCAAAGGCTTCGTGAAAACCAACTATATGCCAAATTGAAGAAATGCGAGTTTTGGCTTGAGGAAGTAGCATTCCTTGGGCACGTGGTGTCGAAACATGGAGTATCTGTTGATCCGGCGAAGATTGAACCAATACAAAGTTGGAGCAACCAAGTCGGTGGATCAAGTACGAGCTTTTGGGCTTAGTGGGTTATTATCGGAGATTCGTGGAAGGGTTTTCTCGAATCGCTACTCCATTAACCCAAATAACTCGGAAGGATACAAAATTCGCTTTGAGCGAAGAATGAGAGAAGAGTTTCTAAGAGCTTAAGAGGAGTCTTATTTCTAAGACTGTTTCTAACAATACCATCCGGCTTCGGATGGATTTGTTATCTACAAATGATGCTTCGGGCAAAGGGTTAGGATGTGTTCTCATGCAACGTGGGAAAGTCATAGCTATATGCTCGCGACAACTTAAAGAATATGAGAGGAATTATCCTACTCATGATCTAGAGTTAAGTGATCGTTTTCAGCGCTAAAGATATGGAGGCACTATCTATATGGGGAGAAAGTGGAGATATATTCGCACCATAAAAGCCTTAAATATTTCTTCACTCAAAAAGAACTCAACATGCAAGCGTGATGATATCGGGCTCGAAGCTATTGAAAGACTACGACCACACTATTCAATACCATCCTGGAAAAGTGAACGTGGTAGCTTACGCGTTGAGTAGAAGATCATATGCAGGAATGAGTGCGATGATGTCAAGTATACGCATACAGCCAACTTTAATAGAAAAAGTTAAGGTTGCTCAAGCCACCGACCCGGAGCTGATGCGTATGAAGAAGAAAGTACAAGAAGGAGCTATTCTGGAAGTGAGAAATGATGAAGAAGGAATACTTCGAGTCCACTCTAGACTTTGTGTTCCTAACGACTCTGATTTGAAGTACAAGATTATGATGGAGGCACACAATACACCATTTGAAATCCATCCTGGAATTACTAAAATGTATCGTGATCTTCGACATACATTTTGGTGGAACAATATGAAGAGAGAGATTGCAAAGTTTATCTCAATGTGTTTAACTTGTCAACGTGTAAAGGCGGAGCATCTAGTACCTAAGGGTCCGTTGCAACCACTTGAGATTCCGAAATGGAAGTGGGAACACATTACCATGGATTTCAATTCACGGGTCTTCCTATGGTTTCTCAAGGCATCAATGCTATTTGGGTTATTGTTGATAGATTAACCAAGTTCCGCTCATTTCTTGCCGATACAAGAGAGTTATTCCTTGAACGCTTTGCTAGTATGTACGTGAATGAGATTGTGAGGTTGCATGGCATGCCTGTATCCATAGTTTCGGATTGTGACCCAAGATTCACTTCAAGATTTTGGGTTAGCCTCGCAAAAAGCTATGGGCACGGATTTACGATTGGCTTCTAAGATACCATCCTCAAACCAGACGGACAATCGAGAGAGGACTATTCAAACTCTTGAAGATTTATTAAGACTCTGTGTCCTAGACTTCAAGGGTTGTTGGGATAAGTATTTACCATTGGTGGAATTCTCCTACAACAACAGCTTATCGTGCAAGTATAGGTGTGGCTCCATTCGAAGCATTATATGGACGAAAATATCGCTCTCCAATATGTTGGGACGAGGTGGGTGAAGCAACATTGTTGGGACCCGAGTTGGTACGTATGACTACAGAAAAGATCCAAATGATTTGACAACGTATACAAACGGCACAAGATCGACAAAAGAGTTATGCGGATCTTCATCGAAAGGACGTGGAATTTAGTATAGAGGATCATGTATTGTTGCGAGTTGCTCCATGGAAGGGAGTTACAAGATTTGGGAAGAGAGGAAAGCTCAATCCACGATTTATTGGTCCATTTAAAATTCTTGACCGAGTAGGAAATGTAGCCTATAGACTCGCGTTACCTCCGAGTATGTCTCGTGTTCATAATGTGTTTCACATATCTCACTTTCAGAAATATGTGAAAGACCCGAATCACGTTATAGAGTTAGAACCGACGAGATAGTCAAAGACTTAACATATGAGGAGGTACCACAAGATCTTGGATAGGAAGGAGCATGTCCTACGTGAAAAGGTCATACCACAAGTTAAAGTTTTGTGGAGGAATCATGCTATAGAGAGAAATGACCGGGAATTGGAAATGAAATGAAAGCGAGGTATCCTCACCTTTTCAAACACCAGTACGTCGTCAATTTCGAGGTTGAAATTTCATAAGGAGGGAGGTTGTAAGACCCCAACTTATTATTAATGAAATTTAATTTTCTATTTATTATTTTGAAATAGTAAGGGTTGATTTGATTAATGTGGATAGTTATGGGTAAAATACGCAAATATTTCAAAATAAGCAAGTGGTTATAAAATATTCATTGTTGTCGGGGAATATTCGTTTGGTCGTGGAATATTCTTCATTGCTTCGGGGAATATTCGTATTTACCACCATGATCTTTTGTGGGCCCCCATAATGAAAGCGATTGGATGAAGAAAACGATAAATATAAGTTGTTTAAAAATAACGGCGTAGTTATTACTGCAGTTAATCTTGTTAAAATACTTTGGGTTAAAACATAGTATTGCCAGTATTGCACCAATTATTGATTCTTACGTAAGAAGGCACTACTCAATAATGGTTACGATAATTATTGCTCAAAGATTTTATTGATTTAATAATTGTCATTGATATTTTATATTGTTGTTGTTTCAATAATTGTCATTACACAAGATTTTTTTCATTATCGAAGCAATAATTTATATTATCCTAATAATATTATTAAATAACATTATTTGAAATGTCTAGAAAGTTCTCGCCTAAGGAGAGGTTTGGTCACCTAATTGCGCCAAGAGTAGAGAAATTTTATTGAAAGCCCCCTTTTCCTGAACCGCTTAGTTATCAATATTGTGATTCTATAATATTATTTGTGAATAATTAATTATTGATTCATATGATGAGGAAAATATTGATTTTATATGGATATAGATGGAGAAAATTTTTAATGTGACAATTGTTGAAAATTGAAATTTTATCTTTTCTCGATAAAATAATTCATTTAAATATATTATTATATTTTAATAATATAATAATGGTGATATTTTTACAACGAATGTGGGATATATGAGTATACGAGGAGGAAGAGTATTTTGTTGCAATAAATGTTTAAAACATGTTAAACATGTCTGTGGACCCCATTTATCGATGAAATTTGATTATAAATGTAAAATCGTCCATTTGTGGATTTCTTCAATTTCTATTTGGAATTTGGAAAAACTTTCTTCTGAAAAGTTGTAGAGAATTGAATTTCCTATCAAAAGCCGCGAGATTGAAATTTTCTAACAAAAGGGCTATTTATTATGAATCATTGAAGTTCTGAAGCTCCAAAATAATTAATTTTTGAAGTTTTAAATATTTTTTTACAAAAAACGTTTTTTGCATGTGTGAGGCATATATTCAATTCAATTTCAATTTCAGATTCAATGGTGTGCGTGAAGATTATATATATATATATATATATATATATATATATATATTAATATTTTAATAAATTTTCTACTTTGGTGTTCTAAGTATTTTCCTATAAATAGGGTGCTTAGGTTAGAATTGAAAATCACACCGTAATCAAGTTTTCTCTCTATATTATCGAGTATTCTTTGTGAGTATTTTGAGTATATTTTGACTATTGCTATACTGGTTGCAAGTTCAAGTCATAGCCTATATCCTGTTTCAACTAGAAGTCTCTGTCTTTGTGAGGTAAGGGATATTTTTTTCCGTAATGATATTATTTCTTCAATATCATTATCTTTGAAATATTGATCTGAAGTTCTTATCAAATTTGGAACTTTTGGTGTCGGAGTTACTGTTCACGTATACGGCACTATTCACGTATACGACACTATTCACGAATACGGCAATATTCATCGAAAAATGAAAATTTTCCTTTTCGTCCCAAAATATCTATTGTGGATACTAGCTTTGATTGTATCCATGTTTTGATCATTCTTGAATTTTACACCACTATGATTATTTTGAGGGTATTTTTGGACATGGATAAAACAAAGTACGAATCCTTAATCCTTAATCCTTGTCATTTTGTTTCAATTGGCTTCGCTTTCTTTAAAAATATGTTTCATCATCCTCGGTCTTAAATGATGATATTATTGAATATCTTTGGCACAGTAGTGCAAAGATGAATGATTTCGATGAATATCTTTGGCCGTGTGTGCAAAGATGAACATGTGTTTAGATGAACATGGCTAATCGATGAATATCTTTGGCTTTTGTAGTGCAAAGATGAATATTTGATTCCGTATGTATATTGATTGATGTTACAGGGATAAAGATAGACGATGAACTTTTAAATTCATACATAGAAGATAGTAGTTTGCATTCTCTAC
This sequence comes from Panax quinquefolius, assembly GCA_020205615.1. Lineage (NCBI taxonomy): Eukaryota > Viridiplantae > Streptophyta > Magnoliopsida > Apiales > Araliaceae > Panax > Panax quinquefolius. The sequence goes on along the minus strand of JAINUW010000386.1, from coordinate 194,061 downwards.
TTAACTCTTCTAATGAATTATTATTTCACATGAGAATATTGATTTAAAACTTGTTGTCTATTGTATTCTATTAGATTTTTCCTGCTGAAGACTAACGATAATTTGTTGTATATTATCTTAGTCATAATATTCTTTACTTGGGCTAGTTGAGCTCACCCTTTTCCTTGTTGTTCCATTTTTCTTCTCAGGAGGCAAGAATGTAGCGAGTACTAGTCGGGGTATGAAATGAAGGTTCTAGAGAGAGTTGTTTAGTAGTCCTCACCATTTTTGTAAAATAATGTATCAATAATTATGATGGGGATTTATTTGCGTGTGTATATTGTCTAGATGGCAATATCTGTATTTAAACTCACAGTTTATATGTTGAAATAATAAAGTTGTAGTTGTTTTTGTACCATGTATTGACAACTCAGAATGGGTGATGTATACCTATTTTGGGGGCGTCACATTATAAATATATTTTATTTATTAATTGATTTATTTTATTTATTAAAATTCAAAATTCAAAAGCCATAAGACTTTGTTTGGCAAAAACTCTTTAAAATAAAGACTTAATATCTTTAAGCCTTGTTTGGTTAAATCAATTTTAAAACTACTTTAATTTTATTTTAATAAACCATTTACACTATACTTTATAATCTCATATTTGGACCTCGATATCTAACATTAGTTAAATAACCAATTACAACATACTAAATAAATTTTCCACTTAATCCAAATATCACAGATTATAATCTCATTATAATTTTATTTAATAACTTCAAATACTATTTTAATTATTAAATTAAAACATAGCATTCCATCTCTAACTATTGAATTAAATTATTATGTAATAAATTTAATTCACAAATATTTACTAATAACAACCACATCAATAAAATATTTATTTAAATTAATAAATATTTTAAATTACAACTAATAAAATCTTGGATTGTTACATCCTTCCCTCCTTACAAGGATTCTGTCCCCAGAATCACAACTCAAACAATTCATTCGTCAGATTCTTCCCTCCTTATAAATATTCTGTCCCCAGAATCGAAGACACAAATTAAACAAATAACTCAGGGTAGTTCTTCATTATTTCAGCTTCGAGTTCCCACGTAGCCTCTTCGACATTGTGATTTCTCCATATCACCTTCATAGAAGGTATCATCTTATTCCTAAGCACTTGTTCTTTCCTGCCGACTATCTGGATAGGAACCTCTTCATAAGATAAATCCTTATTGAACTGTAACGGTTCATAGTCGATCACATGATTGTAATCGGGTTTATACGGTTGCAATACCGTAACATGAAAACTTTGTCAACATGTTCTAATTCTGGAGGTAAGGCTACCTCGTAAGATACTTCTCCCACTCTTCGTAGTACTTCGAAAGGTCTAATAAACCTTGGGCTTAGCTTTCCTTTCTTACCAAAATGAATTTTCCCCTTCCAAGGAGAAACTTTCAGGAAAATAAAATTTCCTACGTTAAATTCGCGATTTTGCCTGTATTGATCAACATACTTCTTCTATCTATCTTGAGAAGCTACCGGTCTTGCTCTGATGAGTTTGACAATTTTAGCAGTCTGTTGTACCAATTTTGGTCCTAACAGTTGACGTTCACCAGCTTCATCCCAATACAGTGGAATTATGCATTTCTTGTCGTATAATGCCTCATATGGCGGCATGCCAATGCTTGCGTGGTAACTATTGTTGTATGGGAATTCTGTCAACGGTAGATGATCGTCCAAGTTTCCTTTGAAATCCATGATGCACGCTCTAAGCATATCTTCTAATGTCTGGATTAGTCTTTAACTTTGCCCATCGGTTTATGGATGATATGTTATGCTTCCATTTCCATTCCGGTATGTCCAATGGTTGAAGTAATCTGCTTGGTCTTTGATGTTCGGCCTTCACTCTGACATGTTAAGCACTTTCTAACGCATTTTGCAACGTCTGTTTTCATATTTTAACACCAATAATGTCACCGCAAATCTTGGTACATTTTCGTACTTCCTGGATGGATCAAATATCTTGAGCTATGAGCTTCTGTCAAGATTTCTTCTTTAAATCCAGTACTGCTGGAACCCAAATTTGTCCCTTGAATCTTAGCATTCCTTCAGTATCAACTTTATACTTCACCTCTTTACCCTCGACCATACCTTCCTTTATTTTTTTGCATTCTTCATCCTGTAGTTCAGCATTCTTTATCTTATCTACCAAAGTTGGACTAGCATCCATCTAGTACAATCTTTATCGGATTTTTGGAATTTTGATTTCCTACTCTAGCCTCGCCATCGCTGAAATGAGCTCCTCTTTGTTGGTTAACAACATCAACTTTTCTCGGCCTTTCCTACTCAAGGCATCTGAAACCACATTAGCTTTTCTCGGATGATAAAAGATCTCATAATCATAATCTTTTATCAATTCCAACCATCTTCTTTGATGCATGTTCAGGTCCTTTATCACACTTATGGTCTGTGTAGATCTCACACTTTGCTCTATAGACACAATGTCTCCATATCTTTAGAGCAAACACCACCACTGATAAGTGGATTTCATATCCACAAATCGTTGTCCATTTCATGCTTAATTATTGCTATTTTCTTGTGTTCATGTTCGTTTTTATTTGTTTCTGTGTTTTTTTATGTGTAGGGTGGTTGATGTGGCGTTTAACAAGATTTGGAGTCAATTGGGAGCATTTTTGGAAGAATTCATGAGGAAAGCAAAGTCACTCAGCAGAATAGACCCTCGTTGGGGCGGGCATGTTTGGCTTGTATACCCCCGCCGGGGTGAGGGGTCTTTAAAAAACTTTAGCAGAATTGGTGCCCGCTAGTGCGGGCTTATATAAGGCATACACCCCCGCCGGGGCGAGGGGTCTCGATTGGCTGACACTCCTGTTGTGTTCTGAACTCTGTTGGAATATGAATTTGAGCGTTTGAATAACATATGGACTCTAATTAGAAGAGAATTTCGACTGGGACTTGTGTGTTGGATGATTATTACTCAATCAACAATGAATTAAACAAGACACGAGGCATATTAGGAAAAAAAATCTAATTTTTCATAGCAAGGATTGGAGGAAGATTTTGAGGGGATTTTTGGGATAATTACAATTCTAGGCTACGTGAAGGGTGTTTTTCAATATTCTTGTTCTTAGACTATTATTTGTAATTGAAAGAATGTTATCTTTGATTTATTTAGTAGTTATTTCATTTATGATGAACTAATTCATTTTTTAGGCTTATGATGGACCTTTAAGTGAGTTGATGATTTTGTAAACCTTGATTTCCAGTTCAATAAGCTATTTCCAGTTTATCTATATTAATTTGAGATTGAATTTATGAATTGTCTGATCAACAATTCTTTGTGGATTTGAATGGAATCGAGAGAGGATATTCGAATCTAGACTTAGTTAATATAGCATGTGTTCATGAATTTTGTGAATAGCAGAATCATGATGAATGTTAAGGCAGAGATACGCTTGATATCGCATGTAATCAGATAGAAAACTTAATCTTAAACCTTCTTTAATTATAATTCACATAGAGATGTAGTGAGTTAGTTGATTAAGGTGTTTAACTTGTTTCTATCTAATTTGTGGATTTAAGTTAATATGGTATTAGTGCATCGAGAGGTGGCTATTACTACATTCGTGTTCTTAATTAATAAACTAGGATAGTGAATTGAATTGGAATAAAGTTGTAGAAATCAGAGTAAAGCTTAGGGTGAAATCATAAGTCTAATTCTCCATTCATTGTTCGAAATTCCAGATATTGATATTTGTGATTGTTTTGTGGTAGTTTATTTGTTTATTAATTTAGTTTCTATAATTTTTAATCATTGAATTGGATAGTTTAATAAAATTAGGATTAATAGGAAATTGGTAATTGTAAGTTAAGTTTCTTTCTAATTTGTCTCTGTGGGAACGATACTCTACTCATCACTTTATTACTTGTTGAGCACGTATACTTGCGTATTGTGTGTATATAGATTTTACCCAACAAGTTTTTGGCGCCGTTGCTGGGGAGAATTTAGTATAGATCTTAATATTTTTACAATATCAGTTTAATTAGTCTAGTTTTACTTAAACATTTTTATTTTTGTTTTGTTCCTCTTATTTCAGGTTTTTGAAGTGGTTTATGCAAACTCGGTCCAAAAATCCAGACTTTCTGCCTTTTGAGGACGACATTGAGAAACGGTTTCAGAGGTTAAGTAAGTGGATCAAGGAAACAAGGCATGATTGTGAAAATTCTGAGATAGAAGAGGCAATGGCAGCTGAAGATCAAAAAGCATTAAGGGACTTCGCCACACCCAAGGTGACTGAACTACAGTCAAACATCACCAGGCCCGCAATTACAGCAAATACATTCGAAATCAAGCCTGGGACGATTTAGATGATCCAGAATTCAGTTCAGTTTGGGGGATTGTCAAATGACGATCCAAATGAACATCTAGTTAGCTTTCTGGAGATTTACGACACCTTTAGGTATAATGGGGTGTCAGATGATGCGGCGAGACTTCGCTTATTCCCATTCACTTTACGGGACAAGGTGAAGAGTTGGTTACACTCTCTACCTTCGGGTTCGATAACTACGTGGGAAGACTTAGCTTAGAAATTCCACGCCAAATTTTTCCCACCGGCGAAAACTGCAAAAATGAGGAATGAGATAACAATGTTTGAGCAGCAACATGGAGAGTCGCTATACGAGGCATGGGAGAGATACAAAGAATTGCTCAGGAAGTGCCCACGTCATGGATTGCCCAAGTGGCTTCAAATAAACACCTTTTATAACGGACTACATAGAAATCTCAGAACCAATATTGATGCAGCATCGAGCGGAGCGTTCATGGATAAAAGTTACAAGGAAGCCTACAATTTGATTGAAACCATGGCGGCTAACAACTATCAGTGGCCCACGACAAGAATGACACAGGCAAAGGCAGCTGGGGTGTTAGAATTAGATGGGGTGACAGCAATACAAGCACAAATTTTAGTTGTCCAAGAAGTTGGATGCCATGACAGGGGCTCAGGTACAGCAGGTTGCGGTCGTATGTGAATTGTGCACGGGTGACCATTCTACATATCAGTGCTCAATCAATCCAGCGTCCGTCCAGTTCGTAGGTAGCTACAACAGGGGTTCACAGAATATGTACCAAAACTCCTATAACAAAGGGAATAGGAATCACCCAAATTTCTCGTGGAGCAATAATCAGCAACATCAAGCTCCACGACCGTCATATCCCCCAGGTTTCCTGAATCACAAACAACCGGCTCAACATCAGGATAAAAAGTCAGATTTAGAGGAGTTGTTGTCAAAGTAAATAACTAGCAATGAGGCAACGCAATGAAAAATCAAGCAATGGCCATCAAGAACTTGGAAAATCAGATGGGAAAAACTGCCTTTGCATTAAATAATAGGCCATAAGGGACCCTTCTGAGTGATACAGAGAGAAATCCGAAGGGAAACCATGAACAATGTTAGGCAATTTCGTTGAGGAGTGGAAAACATCTCGTTGGTAAAGAAGCGTAAAATTCAGTAATTTTGGATGAAAAAGTTGATGACATTAAAGTGGTTGAAGGAAACAAGGGTGAGGATAAGCAAGGTGAGAAAACAAAGTTAGATGACAAACCAGTTGTATTTCCTCCACCACTGTTTTAGTAGAGGGTCCACAACACAGAAATTAGATAAGCAGTTCGCGAAGTTTTTGGAAGTTTTCATGAAACTTCAGATTAACATCACATTTGCAAAAGGCCTAGAGCAGATGCCGAGTTATGCAAAATTCATGAAAGGGATCCTGTTAGGGAAAAAGAAATGGGAAGACTTTGAAATAGTGGCACTAACAGAGGAGTGTAGTGCAGTGTTACAGCAGAAGTTGCCACCTAAGTTGAAAGACCCGGGGAGTTTCACTATTCTATGCACGATCGAGAACATGTCTTTTAACAAATGTTTATGTGATTTGGGGACGAGTGTGAACCTTATGCCACTGTCAGTATACATAAAATTGGGTTTGCCCGCGCCAAAGCCTACGAATATTTCATTGTAGTTGGTGGATAGGTCAGCCATATATCTGAGAGGCATAGTAGAGGACATATTGGTTAAAGTGGATAAGTTTATATTCCCCGCGAACTTTATTATTCTGGATTTTGAGGAGGACAAGAACATCCCGATTATCCTAGGGAGACCTTTTTTGGCCACGGGTAGAACACTCATAGATGTACAAAAAGGAGAACTTACTATGAGGGTCCAAGATCAAGAAATCAAATTTAACATGTTCAAGGCCATGAAATTCCCTACGGATGAGGAAGAATGTTTTCAGATGGATATAATTGAGCAAATTATCAGTGAAGATATGGGCAAGAGTTTGGTCAACGATCCATTAGAAACAACATTATTGGGGGATGAAGAGTTCGACGGCCCAGAATTTGTGGACTACTTACAGATGCTAGATTCGTTGCCACGAGTAAGCCGATTTAGAGCACCATTTAAACCCTTGCACACGGAGGAGACAGCCATAGAACAATTGAAACCGTCATTTGAGGAGCCACCAACTTTGGAACTTAAGCCATTCCCTAAACATCTCAGGTATGCGTATTTAGGCAATTCAAATTCTTTACCTGTTATTATTTCTGTTGCACTTAACAATTTGCAGGAGGAAAAGTTGCTGAGGGTGCTTAGGGAACATAAATCAACGATTGGGTGGACGATAGTTGATATAAAGGGAATCAGCCCTTCATTTAGCATGCACAAGATTCTGATGGAAGATAATGCAAAACCGACGGTGGAGCAACAACGTAAACTTAACCCCATTATGAAGGAAGTTGTGAAGAAGGAAATTTTGAAATTGTTGGATGCCGGTATAATCTACCCAATTTTCGACAGTAAGTGGGTTAGTCCGATCCAGTGTGTACCAAAAAAGGGAGGAATGACTGTGGTGCAGAATGAGGATAACGAGTTAATACCGACAAGAAAAATGACAGGTTGGAGGGTTTATATGGATTATAAGAAGTTGAATAAAGCAACCCGAAAAGATCATTTTCTGCTACCCTTTATCGATCAAATGTTGGACAGATTGGCGGGACATGAGTACTACTGTTTATTTGATGGATTTTGGGCTATAACCAGATCGTCATCGCTCCTGAGGATCAAGAGAAGACTACATTTACGTGCCCTTACGGCACTTTCGCATTCAGGAGGATGTCATTCAGGTTATGTAGTGCACTTGCGACCTTCCAACGGTGTTTAATGGCCATTTTTTCAGACATGGTGGAGAAAAATTTCGAAGTCTTCATGGATGACTTTTCTGTCTATGGGGACAACTTTGACACTTGCCTAGGAAATTTGGTAATGGTGTAACAGCGATGCAAGGATACGAACCTCGTGCTTAATTGGGAAAAATGCCACTTCATGGTTGAGGAGGGCATAATTTTGGGCCACAAGATATCAACTCAAGGATTGGAGGTTGACAAAGCGAATCTGGAAACAATTGAGAAACTGCCTCCACCGTGCTTAGTTAAGGGTATTAGAAGTTTTCTATGATATGCTGGGTTCTACAGGAGATTCATAAAGGACTTCTCTAAAATTGCAAAATAGTTGTGTAGTCTTTTAGAGAAGGATGTTGTTTTCAGTTTTGACGATAATTGTAAGTCAGCTTTTGAGTTGTTGAAGAAGAAGTTGACTACAGCCCCCGTGATCGTCGCACCGGATTGGAATATACCATTCGAACTGATGTGTGATGCTAGCGACTATACGGTTGGGGCTGTTTTGGGTCAATGCCGAGATAAGGTGTTTCACGCCGTATATTATGCAAGCAAAATGATCACGAGGACTCAAATGAACTATATAACCACGAAAAAGGAATTTCTTGCAGTGGTGTATGCGTTTGACAGATTTCGAGCATACTTGATCGGAACTAAGGTGATAGTCTACACGGACCATTCGGCAATTCGATACCTAATTGCGAAGAAAGATGCTAAGCCACGCCTTATCCGATGGATTCTCCTACTTCAAGAGTTTGATTTAGAAATAAAGGATAGAAAGGGGACGGAGAATCAGGTAGCCGATCACTTGTCTAGGCTGGAAAACCAAGAGAAATTGAAAGAGGACAAGTGTGAAATTAACGAATCATTCCCGGATGAGAAATTGTTTGGGATAAATGCATAATTTCCTTGGTATGCGGATTATGAAAATTATCTTCTGAGCAACGTTCTTCCACCTGACCTCACAAGACAACAGAAAAAGAAGTTTCTTTATGATGTAAAATGGTACATGTGGGACGAACCTTATTTTTTCAAGTAGTGCACCGATAAAATGATTAGAAGGTGCGTGCCCTACAGTGAAGTGAAGAACATTTTGCATGAGTTCCACTCATCGGCGTATGGGCGACATTATGGGAGTGAGAGGACATCAGCAAAGGTGCTGCAAGCTGGATTCTATTAGCCTACACTATTCAAGGACGCCCATAATTTTGTCAAAACATGTGATATGTGTCAAAGGGTGGGAAAAATTTCAAAAACGAATGAGATGCCTCTACAAACGATTCTTGAAGTTGAAATTTTGATGTATGGGGCATCGATTTCATGGGGCCATTCCCGTCATCACTCAACAAGCAGTACATTCTCCTCGCAATTGATTACGTATCAAAGTGGGTTGGAGCTGCAGCACTACCATCAAACGATGCCAAGGTGGTCCTCAAATTGCTACAGAAAAATATTTTCACGAGGTTTGGCATGCCAAGAGCAATTATCAGTGACGAAGGTAGTCACTTTTGCAATAAGTCATTCACAGCTCTATTGGCAAGGTATGGGGTCAACCACAAGGTAGCGACGGCTTATCACCCCCAAACCAGTGGGCAGGTTGAAGTGTCGAACAGGAAAGTTAAGAAAATATTAGAGAAAGTAGTGAATCCGAATCATAAGGATTGGTCACTCTGGTTGGACGATGCACTATGGGCATACCGGACTGCGTATAAGACACCACTAGGAATGTCACCATACCAACTACTGTATGGAAATGCTTGTTACTTACCAGTCGAGCTACATCATAAGGCTTATTGGGCGATTTAGAAACTCAATTTCGATCAAGGAGCTGTAGGGGAAAAGAGATTACTTCAACTAAATGAACTCGACGAATTTTGCCTTTACGCATACGAGAAATCCAAGTTATACAAGGAAAAGTTCAAGCGATGGCACGACCAGAAAATTATGCATCGAACATTCGAGCCGGTTCAATCAGTCCTTTTGTTTAACTCATGGCTGCGATTGTTCCCAGGAAAGCTTAAGTTGAGATGGTCGGGACCATTCACTATAAAGCGGGTGTTCTCTCATGACGCCTTTTAACAATACAGTCGCAATCTGCTAGAAACTTTCAAAGTCAACGGTTAACTTTTAAAGCACTATTGGGGTGGCGAGTCCAACACCGATGTCATCGCCATCACATTGTCCGACGTACCATGAACAGGAAGTAGTCAGGCTGAAAGACTTAAAATCAAGTGCTAATTGGGAGGCAACCCAATCATACGTTTATTTTCAGTATTTTTATTCATAATTGTTAGGATATAGTTTTTATTAAGCTATTAAGTTGGTATTATCTAATTAATGTTTTGATAATCTCTCCACAATGCTCTATTTTATCAATAATCCACTAATTCTTATGTTTTATGTCTTGCAGGATGGAAAAAGGAACATTGAGTAGCTTAGCATGAGGCAAATATGAGAAACAGAGGAGTTTAGAAGAATACATGCCCGCCGGGGGCGGGCCCAAAATGAACTACACCCCCCGCCGGGGCGGGGGTCTCCCCAAGATTTTTACAGAAACCATGCCCGCTGGGGTGGGCTATATTAGCTTTGTACCCCCCGCTGGGGAGGGGGTCCTCTACTTCAGATAACAGAATACATACCCGCCAGGGCGGGCCTAATAAGCCTAGCACCCCCCGCCGGGGTGGGGGTCTTGGAACTCAACCGACTTCTCGGTAGTTATGTTTGTTACTAGACCTCATTACTTCTCCCTCAATTAAAACTCCACAGCAATCCCACTACTCCCATTACTCACCCACAATTTTTCTAACATTTTGCCCATATTCAACCACCACCCACTACACCCACTTCTACCCCACTATCCCCAATACTCCATTACTTCTCCCCACCTCTTTAATCCACTAATATACCCCATCACACGACCTCTATATATTGCCACATCTCATCCCAAATTCTTCAAAGAACTCTTCAACTATTTTTGAATTAGGGCATTCATAGGGACTACTTGACAGCAATTGAGGGTCAAATTGACAAGTTTGGGGGAAAATTTGTCTACGCATACCATGTGTTCGACAAAGTGTGTGAACCAAGTTTGGGGGGAGAAAGCTATTATGAAACAAGAAATAGTTAGCAAATGGCTTCGCAACCAACACCGAAATGCCAAAGGGGAGAAAGCTTAAGACGCGCATAACCAACACGGACCTTTGATCTCCTAAAATTTGTGAGTGCCACTGCCGTCGACCGGTATGACAAAATGCTAACAAAGGCCCTTACACTGGAGCGAGGGTTGGCATCGGATCTCGTTAATGGGGAGATGATGCAGCAAATCTATCAGAAGGGTTGGAAAAAATTCACCGAAGAGCCAGAACCCGCCGTGGTCAATATAGTCAAGGAGTTTTATGCAAACGCAGAGGACAAAGCCCCATTCAATGCGTATATGCGGGGTCGCTTAGTCCTGTTCAGTGTTTATGCCATAAACACCTATTATCAGCTGTAGGTGCCTCGATAATGCCAATATGCCCAATTACGAGATTTTGATCGAGACTATGAGGCAATACTCAAGGAAATGACTAAGCCAGGCACAACGTAGATCAAAGGTCGGACGGGAGGCACAGTGTTCCATAGCAAAGATCTCAGTCGGTATGGGAAAATTTGGTACACATTCCTATGTGCTAAACTGTATCCATCCTAACACACCCCGGACGTTACCAAAGTGAAGGCGTTACTGCTATGCGCGATTATGCAAGACTTCATCATTGACATCGGGGCCATTATTTGTTTCTCCATCCGCCGGTGCGTACGTGGAAACTTTTCGGGCGGCTTGCCACACCCATCACTCATATGTGGGTTGTGTCGCCAAGTGGGTGTGAGATGGTCTGACGATGAACCCACACAGATGCCGCTTGCGTTGCTAGACTCCAGAATGATAGTGCGATATTCAGTATGGGTCGGGGGCGATTCCCATCCTCGAGGACTGGGTTTTATTTTTCCATCGGCTTCGAAGGACGAAGTTGATGCTGCAGACACCTCGGAGGATGAGGATGAGGATGAGGCTATGGGAGATCAAGGAACCGAGCAGGTACCGCAGACTGAGGCACTATCTAGTCCTTAGTTCCTTGAATTTCAACGTCAAATGGATGCGCACAACAATGCAGCACGGCGGGAGGTGCGGCGACTCGCATTGAGGCAAGACCATATGTTTGATGCTATGAACGCGTCATTCGCTTCACTTAACACGATGCTTCAGAGCTTCAATCCAGTGGCATAATTTCCTTATCAGCAGCCTATGCCAATGTCGAGGTTTCCACCAAGTGATTCAGGAGAAGAAGATCAACCACCACCTCCCCAGACTTAGGCACTTGCAGGGAAGTCCTCACGCACTTAATTATGATTATTCATCTAATGAGGGCATTATATTACATAAGTTTGGGGGATTTAAATTCTTGTCTGCATGCATAATGTCATTAGTTAGGTTTGCATTTGTCATTGCATTCTAGTTTTGCATATTAGTTTAGGAATTATGATATTGCATATAGGTTTTAACATGTAGTTTAGGTTATTTCTGTTATTGCATTGTTTTTAATTCTGTTATTATCGCATTTTGTTATGTCTATAAAAAAAAGTAAAAAAAATTTAGTTAAATATTGTGTTTGCATATGTCCAGCAGTGTTGTAGTTCATGTTATTTGTGGGCAAATGATGAGATTGAGAATAAGCTAACCAATACAGCATTGCTTATTAGAACTGTGATATAATTTCTGTTATGAATCGAAACTTGCGCTTGTTTGAAACTGGTATAAAAAGGTTAACACGCTAATAACATCGTTGTTGACTGGTCAGTTCAAATTGATACATAAATAGTTTCTAAAGGATAATGCTAGAGTAAATGAGAAAACGACAAGGATATGTAGTAAAGGCGAAGAATTGGGCAAGAACCTAAGTTTGGGGGAATAACTGTGGGGTACATAAGCTTTATGTGAAAAAAAAATAATACCGTGGCTAGTTTTGTTTCGGGGCCTTTGTTACTTGAGCAAGTACGCCCGAGGGGATTGTCTTTACACCTAGCGCTCTAAGGTCTTTTATGGTCTGTGAGTCGTTGGTTGAAAGTTCGCTAAGGGGTAGCACTGTTAGCCTAATGGAATGAGACATTGCACAGTCATGGTTAAAAAAAATGGGAAAAGAGCAAAAAGCCCCCGTGAAAAAAAAACGACAAGGAAAAGGAAAAAAATATATTTATAAATAAAGTATAAGTACCCTGTGTGAACCCCTGGAAATAGTTATTGCTTAGTTTTAGCTGGAACGCGCTTATTTTCAAATTTATAAGTTTGCACTGTATGATTCCTTCTAAGAAATTGGTTATGTATTGAATTTGAGTCCGTATCAGTTATCATGGATGTTGATCACACACGCACACTATACCAGTGATGATGGTGTAAGATTTGAGAATTAATACGGAATTGTGGATTGGTTTTGGCGATTAATTTTGTAGAGTTGTTTGTTTTCTCTGAGGCCGATAAGATAATTTTGATTGTACAATACTATTGGATTCAAAAGTATATAGATCATATTCGTTCCATATCATTGCATTACATTGCATAGCATGTAGTTTGTTTTGTGTTTGAGGACTAGCATGGTTTAAGTTTGGGAGATTTTGATAAGTGAATTTTATATCCACGAATCGTTGTCCATTTCACGCTTAATTGTTGCTATTTTCTTGTGTTCATGTTTGTTTTTATTTGTTTTTGTGTTCTTTTATGTGTAGGGTGGTTGATGTGGCATTTAACAAGATTTGGAGTCAATTGGGAGCATTTTTGGAAGAATTCATAAAGAAAGCAAAGTCACTCAAGAAATAGAATACTTCACTGGGCTGGCTTTATTTAGCTTGTATACCCCTCACGGGTAGCATGGGGTCTTCAAAAGACTTTAGCAGAATGGGTGCTCACCGAGGGGATCATATAGCATACACCCCATCGAAAGTGGGGGTCTCGATCATCGACACTCTGTTGTGTTTTGAACTATGCTAGAATATGAATTTGAGCGTTTGAATAGCATATGGACTCTAATTAGAAGAGAATTTCAACTGGGACTTGTGTGTTTGGATTATTATTACTCAATCAACAATGAATTAAACAAGACACGGGGCATATTACGAAAAAAATTCCAATTTTTCATAGCCAGCATTGGAGGAAGATTTTGAGGGGATTTTTGGGACAATTGCAATTTTAGGCTACATGAAGGGTGTTTTTCAATATTCTTCTTCTTAGACTGTTATTTTTAATTGAAAGAATGTTATCTTTGATTTATTTAGTAGTTATTTCATTTATGATGAACTACTTCACTTTTTAGGCTTATGATAGATCTTTAAGTGAAGTGATGATTTTATAAACCTTGATTTCCAGTTCAATAAGCTATTTCCAGTTTATCTATATTAATTTGAGCTTGAATTTATGAATTGCCTGATCAACAATTCTTTGTGGATTTGAATGGAATCGAGAGAGGATATTCGAATCTAGACTTAGTTAATATAGCATGTGTTCATGAATTTTGTGAATAGCAGAATCGTGATGAATGTTAAGGTAGAGATATGCTTGACATCGCATGTAATCGGATAGAGAACTTAATCTTAAATCTTCTTTAATTATAATTCACATAGAGATATAGTGAGTTAGTTTATTAAGGTGTTTAACTTGTTTCTATCTAATTTGTGGATTTAAGTTAATATGGTATTAGTGCATCCAGAGGTGGCTATTACTACATTCATGTTCTTGATTAATAAACTGGGATAGTGAATTGATTTGGAATAAAGTTGTAGAAATCAGAGTAAAGCTTAGGGTGAAATCATAAGTCTAATTCTCCATTCATTGTTTAAAATTCCAGATTTTGATATTTGTGATTGTTTTGTGGTAGTTTATTTGTTCATTAATTTAGTTTCTATAATTTTTAATCATTGAATTGGATAGTTTAATAAAATTAGGATTAATAAGAAATTGGTAATTGTAAGTTAAGTTTCTATCTAATTTGTCTCTGTGGGAACGATACTCTACTCATCACTTTATTACTTGTTGACCACGTATACTTGCGTGTTGTGTGTATATAGATTTTACCCAACAAGCACCGCCAACTCTATGTCATGAGTCAGATACCCTTTCCCGTAATCTTTCAATTACATTGATGCATATGCATTGACCTTGTCGTTCTGCATAAAGACACAACCTAATCCTTTGTGTGAGGCATCACTATACACCACAAAGTTTCATGTATTATCTGGTATTGACAACACATGTGCCACACTAAGCCTCTTCTTTAATTCCGTAAAACTCTCTTCATATTTTTTCGTCCAAACAAATTTTAAATATTTTCTCGTCAAATTTGTCAACAGAGTGGCAATCTTGGAAAAATCCTAAATATACCGTCTATAATAACGTACCAATCCCAAGAAACTTCTCACTTCTGATGGAGTTCTTGGTTATTCCCAATTTATCACAACTCCAACTTTTGATGGATCCACTGAAATCCAATCCTTGTCAATTACATGCCCAAGAAATTGTACACGTTCCAGCTTAAATTCACATTTAGAGAATTTTACATACAACTTTTCTTTTCTTAGCGTCTCCAACATCAGACGTAAGTGTTCTATGTGTTCTTCTTGAGATTTAGAGTACACCAGAATATCATCAATAAATAAGACCACAAACTTGTCTAGAAATGGTTTAAACACCTGTTCATCAAATCCATGAACGCTGCAGGGGCGTTTGTCAAACCAAACCCCATCACCAAAAAATCGTAATGTCCATACCGAGTTTGTAATGTTGTCTTCAGTACATCTTGCTTCCTTACATTCAATTGGTGATATCCACTTCTCAAATCGATTTTCAAGAAATATCTAGCACCCTTCAATTGATCAAACAAGTTAACTATTCTTGGCAGCGGACATTTATTTTTAATAGTGACTATGTTTAATTCCCTATAATCAATGTAAAGACGCATTGACCCATCCTTCTTCTTCACGAATAACATCGGCGCTCCCCACGATGATACACTAGGCTGAATATATTTCTTGATAGCAGTTCTTTCAATTGCACCAACAATTCATTCATCTCTACCGGAGCCATTATGTACGGGGCCTTAGATATTGGAGCAGGTCCTGGTGCTAAGTCGATCACGAACTCGATCTCTGGGTCAGGCGGAAGTCTTGGCAAATCTTCCAAAAACACGTCCATAAAATCCCTAACTACTGGTATCTCCTCTAGTTTCATACCCTTCTTTTACTGAGTATCGACTGTGTAAGATAAATATCCTACACAGCCTTAACTCAATAACTTCTTGGCCTGCATAATCGTCAGACATATTGCTTGTCTAGATGATATGCTACCATAGAAAACTACCTTTAACGGAGTCATAAGGTTTATACATTTCTTTTCGCAATCAATTATTGCTCCATAATTGAATAATCAATTATCAGGATTAAATCTACTATCATAACACTCCCCTTAATATTCCCCCTATAGTTCTTGTATACGAACCTAACAGGAATTACCTAGGTAAAGGGAAATTCAACTCTTCACTAGGTAATTCTAACCTCTTAGCAAATTCATCAGATATAAACGAACAAGTAGCACCTGAATCAAATAATACATATGCATTTATATCATTTATTGGGATAATACCTGACACGACATCTTTTGATTGCACCGCGTCTTACACCGTCATCTTGAAGGTTTTGGTTGTGGGCTTATTTGAAGACGTTGGTCCCGCAATAGTCAATATACCTCCACTGCTACCTCCTTTGCTTCTGGTTGTCTCACCAGATTTCTTTTTAGGACACTCACGAGTAAAATGATCCTTTGACCCGCAGGTGTAGCAAACATTCTTCTTGGGTTGATTGCAATTTAGGATAATGTGACCCTCCTGGCCACAGTTATAACACACTCGCTTCCCCCTTAAGCACATACACGAGTGAAACCTTCCGCATGTAGCACAATGTTTCAAACTTCTTCTTCTGCTGGTTACCCTACTGGTTTCCAGCACCTACATTTCCATTCCATTTTCTCTTTAAATTATTATTACTATTTCCACCACTACCACCACTATTATTAGCTTCACATTCATTCTTCTTCTTTCTCTACTCTTGGTTGTACTTTGTTATAGCCTTGCATCCACCCTCAGCGAGAATTGCTTTCTCTAGTACCGCGGTAAATGTCTTCAATTGAAACATGGAAACTTTACTATATAACCAGGGTTTCAATCCCTGTTCAAACCTCTTAGCCTTGCGCTCATCTGTGTTCACTTGATATGGCGTGAACCTCACCAACTCATTAAATTTAGCGACATACTCCGCTACCGTCATTGATCCCTGCTTCAGTTCTAAAAATTGCACCTCCATTTGATTTTTTGAACTTTCTAGAAAATAAGTCTCAAAAAATATTTCCTTAAACCTATCCCAAGTCATCACCCCTTGACCTCCTCGAGTTTTATTGGCTTGCCACCAATAACTCGCCTCTTCTTTCAACATAAATGTTGTAAAAGAAGTTTTCTGGTTCTCACCTACTCTAGCCACCTCGAAAACTTTCTCTATCTCCATGATCCAGGTTTGTGCCTCAACCAGATTTATGAACCCACTAAATTTTGGTGGCCCAACTACCTTGAATCCTTAAATATCACAACTTAATTTTGCGGTTGATTCTGCAATGCTCCCATCAGTAACGTTACTAATTGCTGAACCGGATTATCCTCAGCATTATTGGTATTGGTAGATCACTTAGGAGTCCTTTGTCTTGGTTGATGTCTTGGAGGCATTTTCTGTTAAAATGCCCTCATTAGATTCTATTCAATCTTTTAAATATTATATATTCAACTTGCACATCACAAACATTACCACATAGCACACAATATCTTGAATAAATAGTAACTTTTATTTATTCATCATCTTTTGAAAACATAACCATGATAGCATCCCTGCTATGTACATTACTTCCCTAAAGTACAAAAGTTTCAGGATAACATCATCATCATCATATCCCATTGGTTATATAATACCTGGGATTTACATCTTATTTACTTATTAATAACACAATAATTACATTTTTATGAAGACCTACTAAAATGTTGCATAGCCTTACGACACTCCTCTTCCATAATACGAAACATTGTTCGGCGATCTAGCATGTACCATGGCAGCATCTCCAACTTAATCAAATAGTACATTACTCGGTCTTGAGCTTGGTTAACAACGGTGTTGAAAATGCTATTCAACTCCTCTATCTTGATCTTCTTTACTTGCACCTCTCTCTATGCTACCCCGGCTCATTGAGAAGCTTCCTCGTATGCGTCTTCAGCTCTTGCCCTCTTGGTAGACTCTTTTTTCAATTTTTTCTTCAGCTCCGTGATCTCCTCTATCATTTGCTCGTTCTCTCCTTCAGTGTGAATTAGCTTCCATTCGACATTACTTAAATGTCCATCTAAATCTCGAAACTCGTCGTCCTTCTGCACCACAGAGGTCTGCTGTTTAGCTACTATCTCTTCTAACTCCTCGACTATATCCTGCAGTTCCACATTACGGCTGTGTACTTCGTCATACATACGAGCAGCGATCGAGTTTAGTGGAAACTCTTCCTCCTCTTCCTCCTCATCTCCATCCGGTTGTGGTAGTTCAACGGGATCCTCTTCATCCATCTCTTCCTCATCATCCTCACCGGGTAAGCCTTCTTGCTCAACCACTGTAATCAACGAAGATGACTCCTGTGGCAGTAGTTGTTCCCAAACCACCTGAATATCTCGAGGCTCCTCCTCTCTAGGCATCTGGGGTCCTTCCTCCCTAGCCTGACTGGATTCTCCTACATTATCCATCCTGACAACAAAATTTTAAGTTTTAATTATTAATCATTACTACTCGACACTCACGAGCACATAGGTTACAATCACATAAGCACATAAAGTGTTTTATTACGCCTTCCTTAAAACTCAACAAGATTTCATCACCACTATCTTTTCAATCTTCTATAAGGTTACTTCCTAAGGCTTTTCCCCACCTAAGGTTCATAACCTAAGGCTTTGATACCAACCTGTGACACCCCCAAATCTAGGTACTTTATTCTCACAAGATTTGGTGTTCACTTTCCATTCATTCACATCTAACTACCCAAATACAATAGAATTAAACCATAAATCCTCCCATTAAAAGGGTTACATCATTAATAAAAAAGTCTCCCAAGTTATCCAACCTTTACATCAATCAAGTGCAGAAATAAAATAATTACATCACATTATTAAATATACATTCTATCATCATAACAGTAAGTAAATCACAAGTCTTCATCACTTGTTCATTTTTCCCTTTCCTTTGCTAATGGTAGGTTCATCCACCTTCTCAACTTTATCTGCAATAATTGTATTTATGCAAGAGTGAGCAAAACAAATGCTCACTTGGAATAGCAATGAATAACAATAGCATAATAATTGCTAATAAGTAAGCTCATCAGAGTTGAATAATACTCTGTCAATGATAATCAAGAACTGATATCAACATACAAAATGTAACTGAGGGTCACAAGACCATGAATTATACTCTAGGTTAACATGTATTTCTACTTTAACCTTTAACAGTCTAAAAGACTATAATCATCATCTACGTCCTAGGTTAATAGATATTTTTACTGTAACCTTTAACAGTCTAAATGACTATGTGGACCATCATCTCGTACTCCAGGTGATCAGCCCTTTGTACTATGTATTGCGCAAACATTTTAACGCTATTGCGTAACTTTAAAAATAATCCCCTGATATAGTGACACCCCATATTCTGGGTACTTCATTCCCACAAGATTTGGTGTTCACTTGATAAAAACATTCATGTCTAACTACCCAAACATAATAGAATTTAATAATAAACCTTCCCATTAAATGATTACATCAATAAGTTCAATAAAATCTCCCAGGTTATCTAACTTTTAAATACAAACATCATGTGCGGAAAATTAAATAACTACATGACAAGATTTAAAAATAAAGTCTGACAATATAAAAGTCAACAAGTTTATAAATCTTCAATACTTGTTCATCTTCCCTTTCCCTTTACTGGTGGTAGGTTCATCGACCTTCTCAACTTTAGCTGTAATATTTATATATGCAAGAGTGAGCAAACAATGCTCACTTGAAATGACAATGAATAAAACATTATAACAACTGCCAAACGAATAGGCTCAATAGAATTGAATAATGTGTTTTATTAATAATAATCAGGAACAGAATTTGAAATATATATCTGAGGGTCAAAAGACCACGAACTATGTCCATAGTTCTAAGTATTCTTTCAACTCAAACTTTAACAGTCATAAGACTATAAGGACTCCTCATACTTAGGGGGATCAGCCCTTCATACAATATATTGTGCACAAATATTTAAACGCTATGCGTAAATTATCCCTTGTAATAGGGTTGTTCATCTCAGTATTTAGAATTCAAGTCCGCATCAAAGTAAGTTTGGTTTGGATTAGTTTCAAGGTAATTTAGAGTTTAACGAATATCAACTAAGGATTTGTTGAATAAGAATGTAATAACATTATACTATGGAATAAATCATAATTGAATCAACATTGTATATTAAGGTCATGCTTTAGGAATAATCTAAGAGCATAAGTATTGAATACCATAACATACCTTGCTTGGACAATATTAAGCTAAGGTTAGAATCTTGTTTAGAATTGAGTATTGAGCATGCATAATAAATAGTAAATTGAACAATAAAACTTGTTCAACATTAGTGTATCAGAATTTAGAAACTTGCATGCTAAATAACAAGTTAAAGTAGGAAACCTTTTAAAAGTAAGAGTTAAGGTTAAATAACTTCACATCTAATCAGATAAATAGGATTAGGAATAACTTGCTCAATAATAAACAAGGTAGAGTCAAGAAACTTGCACGATATAATTTAGAGTTAAGAAACTTGCTCAAAGAAAGTTTAGAGTTAGAAAACTTGCCTTGCATGTAAGCTAAATAGTAATGATTTGATTCACAGTATCCTATACGCATGTTATTATGACACAATTAGTTACTACATATACTCTGTATACAAATAAGTATCTATTTCATGTATGGCTTGATTTCTAACCGCATAATCAAGTTACACTTGTAATGTAATAATAAAACTCGTTAATTGTTAATAAAATTCTCATTCTTAGCACTATAATACCACAATTATCAAAAATTACATTTTAACAGTCATAATATTGCACCATATCAAAATTACAGAATTTGTGTAATTAAAATACACTTTCTGGCCATTCTACTAACCGGTATTGCTTGGCATTTGCAGCTTACACTAGGGGATTTGACCTTCAAGCATGGCAAGGTCGCACCTCAGAATACAGTCACAGTCGGGATTTGGTGTCAGGTTCGAGGCTTGGCGCATGCGTAAGCATTAAATGTTGAAATGTGTCAATAATTAATTATAATATCAGTAACGCGAGCACAGGCAAAGCCAAATTTGACCAACTATCTACCAATTGAACCCGTATAACTTATATGGATTTCACATAAACATAACTTAAGGTCTCTAGCATGTTTTTACCCACATAAATAACATAAACATCAAATTTAAAACCTTTCAATTCCATGCTTTATACAAAACTCCATTTTAGACATTGTTTGACAAAATTAACACTGTGATCACAATTATAGACCAATTTAATTCATTCGAACTATGTTATCTTCGTTATTTACTGAATTAATACAATCAAGGCTCAATTTACCTATTAGTTCACAATCAACTATCAATTTTGGTACTCCTACAAGCCATGCTCATACACATATTCACTATAAAACTATTTCTTTATTTTTGAACGAAAAGAAAGTAATTGGTACACTAAATCCTTATCTAGATGTTAGTTCTAACAACACAAATACATATGACTACAATAGTTTAGTTTATAACAACAATTCAAAAAAATGGAATTCACAGAACTTGGGAATTATGTCGTAAAACATATATATATATATATAATATTAAGGTTATGTAAAAATACCTTCAATTGCTTGGATAATCTTGGATAAACTCAGAGAATTGCTTGGGAAATCTCAGAAATCCTCTCTCAACTCTCTCAAACTCTCTCTCTATACTTTGTAATCTTTTCTTTTCTCTCCTTAGGCCAAAATCTTTTCACGTAGGATAAAACAGACGCTCACAAACGTATATAACTGCCATATAATTACTATTATAATAATTACAAATCAGTTATAAGATATTATATATATATTATTTTGATTTATTTTATATATTATAATTAAAATTCAAAATTCAAAAGCCATAAGGCTTTGTTTGGCAAAAACTTTTTAAAATTAAAAACTTAATATCTTTAAGCCTTGTTTGGCAAAAGCTAAATTAAACTCCTTTAATATATTTTTATAACTCATTTATAAAGATAGTTTATTGTCGTGACTTTTATTACCAAATTAAATTAAAAACATTATAATAATCCATTTAATCTATATCAACTCTCTAACTTAATTATTAAATTAAATTAGAACATTATCTCATAATCATTAATTTCCTTCACTCATTAATTATTTATTTAAAAATTAAATGATCAAATCAAATCAAATTAAACAAATATTTATTCTACAATAAATACATCAATTAAAATATTTATATAATTCAATAAATATTTGAAATTTCAATTTAAAATTCTGGATTGTTACATCCTTCCCTCCTTACAAGGATTCTGTTCCCAGAATCATAACTCAAACAAATTATTCGTCATATTTTTCCCTCCTTACAAAGATTCTGTCCCTAGAATCGAAGACACAGATAAAACAATTATCTCAGGGTAATTCTTCATCATTTTAACTTCGAATTCCCACGTAGCCTCTTCGACATTGTGGTTTCTCCATATCACCTTCACAGAAGGCATCACCTTATTCCTATTCACTTTTTTTTTCTTGTCAACTATTTGGATAGGAACCTCTTCATAAGACAAGTCTTTATCGAACTGTAATGGTTCGTACTCGATCACATGCTTGTAATCGAGTTTATACGGTCGTAACACCGAAACATGAAATACATTATGAACGTGTTCCAACTCTAGAGGTAATGCTACCCCATAAGCTACTTCTCATACTCTTCACAACACTTCAAAGGGTCCAATAAACCTCGGGCTTAGCTTCCCCTTTTTACCAAAACGAATTTTCCCCTTCCAAGGAGAAACTTTTAAGAACACGAAATTTCCTACGTCGAATTCACAATCTTTTCTGTGTTGATCAACATAATTCTTCTATCTATCTTCAGTAGCTACTAATCTTGTCTTGATGAGTTTAACAACCTCAGCAATTTTCTATACCAGTTCCGGTCCTAATAGTTGACGTTCACAGACTTCATCCCAGTATAGTGGGGTTTTGCACATCCTGCCGTATAATGCTTTATAAGGCGGCATGCCGATGCTAAATTCAATTCTTCATTAGGCAATCCTAACATCTTAGCAAATTCATCAGATATAAACGAGTTGTAGACACTCAAAATTTTCTGCACACCTGTTACTAACATCAGAGAGGGCGATTCGCCTTTCGTAGAGATAACCCCGAAGACAAATTTCACATCCGCTTCGGATACTATCTAAGTTCAAATGCATAACACCTAACACACACCAGGAGTATCAAATCTAACCTCAGAGATAACCCCGAGTTTCATCCTTGGAGATAACCCCAAAGAATGTTGTTGCAGTTCTGGCGATAACTCTGGAAATGCCTGTTTCAAATGCATGCGATCAACTTTAATCTCAGACCACTTGCCGAGGCACTCATACCAAAGACCTAGAGCTAACAGCGGGAAGATAGGCACACTTACAAATGACCTTGCAGAATTCAAATACTTGCAATAGTCCAATCTCAGATGTAACCCTGGGCAACGTCTGCTATCAGCCCAAACTAGAGATAACCCCAGTGAGGAGTCAAATTTTTATCTTTCCACCTCAACCACTGCGCGTCGTCTCAATATTTCATACATACATTTCTACACAACAATGTCCCACAATAGCCAAGGAGTTCCAATCCCGAAAGACTATTACGCGTGGCAGCACACCGGATAGAATTTGAAGCATGAAGACCACGTGCATGGTCCCCTCTTCCTGATTTTGTACAACCTCTAATCCCATGTCATTGCGTAACTCTCAACAAAAGCAGTCTGAAGAAGGTCTTGTACACCTTGTTTGGATGTTCGAATTAAAGTTCTGCAAGTTCGAGCGGACATCACAGTGCACGAGTGCACGTACTTCAAGACGGCGGGACCCATAGAGTCCGGGGCCCCGGGCAAAGATCAAAAGATCTCATGATCGCCGCAGTAGACTCATGGCTCCCCCTCTATAAATAGAGGGCTTGGGGTGGCCATTTGGAAAAGAAAAAAGGCACGGAAGCCCTGTCCAATTTGCTCTATACACACCCCATATTGAGTGTTTCCTCATTTTAAACACCTGTTAGCTCACATGTAGCTATATTTTTACCGGTGGGAGCTAAGTGTTTATCCATCTAGAGTCATAGAAGCCTGCTTTGGCGTTTCCCACCGTAAGCCTTCTCACACTCTATAAAGCCTTTCTTCATCTTTTGCACACACTATTCTTCACATCGAGAGTCGTGTCAGATGCGTGTATGCCCCGACTTCAAATCATTGTTTTAATTTCCATCTCAGATATATATACTTATATATCTATGAAAGTAGTATGCACACAAGCCAATCATGTTTGATGATAAAGCATATACTTTGTAACAATCTTATTCATTTATTAATAAAAAGTATTAATTTATTAAAGGCTTTTAATTATCTACATGATGTCGCTTTTATAATATGTGATAAACCCATAGTTTTAAGCAATGCTTTTAGAATAATGATGATGATCATTCTAATGAGATCTAAATTCTTAGAAAGCTTAAAACTAAAATAGTTCCCAATCATTGATTACTAAATTGGGGATTAGTGAATCCTGATAGATTGGGTACATACGCTGCTTGCTCATCGATGAGGATGATTGATCTCATGATCATTTGTGTGGAGACACTAAAGCAAGTATGTAGGTGCTTATTAGAGAATAAGTTCACCGAACGCGGCTCGCTAAGGAATACCTAATGGAGTTTTATTTGCCGTCAATAGGAATTCTCAGAGTGATAGTAAGACAAGTAATCCTTGACTTGAGATCATCATAAGATCTTGTGTGATGATGAGTTATACTTTGACTTATTCCTTAAGACCCTTAGGGTATATCAAAGGGTATGCTTGGGTATAATAAGTTGTACATGGAGATAATGTATGATCAATAAAGAATCTACCACTTCTAATAAAAGAAGAGAAATGTCCTATGTGATTCGATAAATGACAACCCAAAGAGTCCTCGGCTTAAGGCGTAATGAAATTAGAAAGGAGTTTCTAATTTGCATTATTTGGAGTTGTGCATTTAAGAGTCGAAATACATATAATTAAATAAAATAAGACTTGACAAAGAATTCCACGCCTTATATTTAATCGGGACATCAGATGGTGGAAGGATTGAATCAGACGGTAACTATTTACTCAAAGGTTCTTTTATGATTAATGTTGAAATCTATATTATCCGGAAAGTCGCTGATCGCTAGGGGAGGCTTATCCCTATCAGAGAATAAATATTATTTATTTAAATAAATTAATTGTTTAATTTATTTATTTAAATAAGATTAGAATTGTTCTAATTGATTTATTCACAACCTATTAATATGGAGAACCTAAAGGGTCACACCATAAAAGGAAGAATAATTATTTAAGAAGTTAATGGCATAATCGTAATAATATAAAGTTAAGTATATTTAATTTAATCTATGGTGATAGAATAAATTAAATAGCTTAATATTTATTATTTAATATTTTAGAAATATTAAATATAAATTAATAAGAGGAGTCTTATTAATATTATTACAATTATTATTATTTTAATTTCTAAAAGAGTTTAGGAATTAATTTAATATAAGTACTCTCATTTATTCCTAATTGATTAGGAAGGAAAATTAATTAAAGGAGTTTAATTAATTATCCCTAATAAGATTAGGGAGCTTAATTAATTAAAAGAATTTAATTAATTAAAACCCAATTCCTTAATTGTTAAGGTGGGTTGCCCACATCTATAAATAAGAGGAGTCTTATTATGGGTGGTATGGGTTGTTGATTTTAACAAAGTACGTAATAATTCCAAGTTGTTGGGAGTATGCCTTTTCTATGAGAGATAGAAAACTAGGGTTTAGCCAAACACCCATCTTCTTGAATTTTATTCTTCCTCGTGGATCACCTCTAGAGGCCAAACACTTGGGTGGCTAACGCCGATCAAAGGAAGGAACCAAACCCTTATGGATTCAAGTTGAACGCGAAAAAGGATTGGAGGTGAACTTGCACCGAGGAAGCTCGATCTTCAAGGGTATGATTTTATTCTTTATCTTTTTCGCTTAATTAATAATTATGCATAAAGGATGATCCGGTTTTATGGTTTGTAAATAATTTTAAACTCGATTTTTACACGCTTCGCACTTTTTATGCAATTTGATTGCAAGGTATGAATATTACAAACCTAACAAAGGGCATCGTGAGCCAAACCTTTATGCAAATTATTAATTGTTTTAATTTGATATGTATATTGATATGTGTTTAGAAATAATTTTTTTGGGCATAATTTTATCAGATAAAATTTATTAAAATAAAATTTTTTTTATCCGTGATTTGTTAATATCAAAAAAACACAAAAAAAAAAAAATTCAAGCAATGATTTTGCTCAATTTATAATACCAACCAAGCATAAAACCAAGTCCAAGAATTCAAGAAAATCAAGTAACATGTATGGTTTAATAATTTTTTAAGTACATCGGTTATATTTTCGAGGCACGGAAATCGAGATGGCTTAATATGGTATATATGCCAAAAAATAAAGAAAAGGATTACACTTGATGAAAGTTATATATATATATATATATATTATTATATATATATATATATATATATATATATATATTCTTAATTATTATATATATTAAAATAAAAGTTTATTTTAATTTTAAAATAAAAGGTTTATTTTAATATTAAAATATAAAGTTTTATTTTAATTTTAAATAATTTTATAATTAAAATGAAAAGGATTTATTTTAATCTTAAAATAAAAGGTTTATTTTAATATTAAAATAAAAGATTTATTTTAATTTTAAAATTAGAATTTCATGCTAACTAATTGTTGAGTTGGAATTGGATTCCATATTAACTAATTGGAGTTGAAATTGGATTTTATTTTTCCTAAAATAAAGGAGTTTATTTGTGAATAGGAAAGTGAATCCATGTTTCCTTAAATAAAGGAGTTTATTTAGATATGAAATAAGATTTCATATTATTCAAAAATAAAGGAGTTTATTTATGAATAAGAAAGAGAATCCATGTTTTCTTAAATAAAGGAGTTTATTTTGATATATGAAATAAGATTTCATATTATTCAAAATAAAAGAGTTTATTTGTGAATAGAAAAGAATATCCGTGTTTCCTTTAATATATTTTTTTTACATGGAATTGATTCCATAATTAATTAAAATAAAAGAGTTTATTTTAATTAAAGATTTTTTTTATTACATGGAATTGGATTCCATAATTAATTAAAATAAAGGAGTTTATTTTGATTAAAGATTTTGATTAAAATAAAATAGTTTATTTTATTCAAAATTGGATAAATTAAAATAAAATAGTTTTATTTTGATTTAAATTTGGATTAAAATAAAGGAGTTTATTTTGATTCAAAATTAGATTTTATACTAACTAAATTTGCCCATTAAATGATATCAATATATATATTAAATGTTTATTATTCATGAGATGAATGTTATTTATCGATGCATATGGTGATGTGTATGATAATAAATGAGATTGATTATGGACTATCGACCAATGCGATTGGATTTTATTTTAGTCGGATGCACGAATGTATGGGTTTTTATTAAATGGGGTCTCACAGACTGCCTTCTAAATTTTTCTTAATGTAAATTCTATCTCCTCCTATGTACTTCCCTCGATCACGATCAAGGTTTCTATTTATTTTAAAATAGTTTTGTAATAGGAATAGTTAGAATTAATTTTGAAGAATTAGAGATCAAGGAGCAAGGAGCGCTTGAAGACCCGCTTTGTAATGGAGCCCGTGTTTAAATGTAATAGTTATATTTAAATATTATTTCTTGCACCCTAGGGTTTGACCTTTTTGGTTCACTTGGTGGCTCTAGTGAACCAAACTAGAATAAAAGTCCATAATCAATCCGGTAGAATATAGTATTCTATATGCATATGCTTATACTATATATATTATATATTATGCAAACATGCTTCGCATGTTCATTAATATGACGCGTATTTTATATATATATATATGCATGCGCGCTAAACAAGATGAGACAAATTAATAACAAACCCCTCAATTTTTTATATTAAGTCCTAAGCGTTCAAAGATATTTGGAATATCGAACGTCATTTTCTAGCATAAATAAAATTAATAGAGTATTAAATATTTAATATGAGTTTGTTGTGTCACCACAAGGCAAGTATTAAGTATTTAAGATGTTAATTTATCACATTTGATGCTTATAAAGAAAATTGAACAATATTGTTTTGTTGTGTCACCACAAGGATGATATTTTTCTTTTTTTGAATATATGGAGTGCTAGGTCGACTTAACTTGGATAATTTTGATTCTGATGTGCCACCACTGATCAAAATAATCTAAGAGGCAAAAGAAAAGGAGTTGCATAGTTGATGTAATTGACAAAAGTTGTCTACCTATTTATTTATATATAGTTTGTTGTGTCACCACAAGGCTATATACATTTGAAATGGGATCCTTATTCTAACTAGCAAATCTTTAATTAGATTTTGCCGAACTATATAAGTGAGGGTAATATAGTTTGAAGAAAAAATAGTGGGAGATACCAATTTAAAACAAGACCTAATTTATTTTGGTAATTAATAAAAGAATGTATGTTAAAATGTTGTTAATTACAAATTCATTTATAAATTTTACAATGTCTAAATTACTATCATCGCAGCATATTAGATGCTAAATTAACCGCATCAATTAAACTGGATTGGTTAAGGAATTTGAGAATAGTTCTCATAGTTGAAAAGTTATCTTATGTCCTTAATACGCCTATCCCCTCAAGAATGGTTGCGCATAATGCCTCGAGGAAGAGATTGCTACTTTTAGAAAGTGGCAAGATGATGCACATTGGCTCAATGCATCATGCTCACATCCACGAGTAACGAGCTTCAAATACAAGATGAAACTATGGATGCTCCTACTATATTCCCGCACATCAAGTAGTTGATGGTGAGGAAAGTAGGACCGATAGATATCGAGATATCTAAGGAGCTCTTCCGATCTAGAAATGCCCAATGGCACTATAAAGATGCATAAAAAGTTCTTAACATAATCAATTTGATTGATCAATTAGACAACGAAGTTTTGTCATGGATGGAGAGTTGAGCCAAGATTTGATCTTGCACTCACTCCCTACTCTTTTCACAATTGTTGTGAATTTTTCATATGAACAAGCTAGATATCACCTTTCACCGATTTGCTTAACATGTTGAAAAATGTTGAGAGTCACTTTCCAACCAAGAAAGACCAAGTCTTACCGGTAGGGGCCAAAGGATCTTCCTCAAAAGAAGAACGATTCAAAGAAGGTAAATAGAAAGGCATAAACAAAGGATAATAAGAACAAAACCGATATGGATAGCAAAGGAGTTTGCTTCCACCGCAAATAAGCCCTCGACACCGGAAAGAAATCTGCGAGAAGCATCTTGCAGAGGCTAACCAAAGAAGCTTAGTGAAGTTTCGCATAATACAAATTTTGTTCATGATTGAAATAAATTTTTCTTTAAGTCAAGGTTCTACTTGGGTATTGGATACCGACTTTGGTTATCATAAATATAGATTTATGAAGGACCAAGCAGAAGTAGAAAGCTAAACAAATATAAGTAATCCTATGTGTGGAAATGAAGCAAAGGTTGCAACATTAGCCATAGAAACTTATAGTTTAGCATCGCCTACTAGCAAATCTATTAAGTCAATAAGTTGTTATTGTATTCCAATTTTGTTAGAAATATTATTTCCATTTTATTGTTGGACAATAAAATCTTTGGTATTATAATTAAGAACAATTGTTGTTCTATTTATAATAATAATGTTTTGTATAGAACCGAAAAGATTACTTAATAAATTTTGTATACTGACTTACGTGAAAAATAATTTTGCATATTGAACAAATTAGTATAAGAAAAGGAGATGATCATTCAAAGAGTTGAATGTATGTATTTGTTGAATACAAGTGTGAATTATTTGAAAGTTCAAAGAATTCGTAAGTGAAACAAATTGACAAAGTATTAAGATTCTTTGATTAGATCAAGGAATAAATACTTGTGCAATAAGTTTCTAGATCATCTCAAATGGTTTTCTCATAATGGACACATCCCGATACGCAATAATTGATTGATGTATCCGAAAGGAAAAATCGTACCTTGTTGGACATGGTGCGGTCCATAATGATTTTACCGACATTCCAAAGATCCTTCTCGGGGATAATGTCCTAGAAATGGTCACGCATTCTACGAAAAGGTAACCTCAAAATCCTACCCAAGACTCCATAAAAGTTATGGATGGGAGGATTCCTAATCTTAAGTATGTTAAGATAAGGGGTTGTCCAACTTATGTGAAAAAGGTTTCAAAGGATAAGCTTGGGACAAGATTTGACAAGTGTCGATTTGTGGGACATCCTAAAGTAAGTTTAGGGTATATGTTCTATATTTCTACTTAGCAAAAGGTGTTTGTTACGAAACACGCCGCCTTCTAAGATAAAGGTGTTTATCATTAAAAGGGCTAGTGGAGGATAATAGATCTTGAAGAGTTCAAGAACCACAAAACACTATAAGTCAAATAAGAGGAACCTCAGATAGACCTATTGTACCACAACCAATCAGAACTCGAATAAATCAGAACCGAGTACCAAAGATACCTAGGAGGTATGGATTCATCATGGATGATGATGATGATGAGGTACACATCATAAAGATGATGATCCAGAGTTACATTCGATGAGGTAAGACTTCTAGTGTGTACAAAAAAAAAGGTCAAAGGGAGCGGTCAAGAGCGTTTCTAGTATTATATGTTGATATACTACGGATGAGGAATAACATACCAATGCTACAATCAAGAAAGATAAAGTTGTCTAAACATTCCTCCATGAATGATTTGGGAAGAGTATCTTAATTGGGGATATAAATCTATATAGATAGATTTAAGAGGATGCTCGACTTAACCCAAGGAACGATATTCATTTGATGCTAAAGTCGCTTAGCATGGCAAACTCCAAGAGATGTCTCATGTCGATGAGCTATGGAGTGTATCTCTCTAATAGTCCCCATAGACTCGAAAAGAGAGATCGCATGAGTGACAATCATGTATGCAATGAAATGTACGAGACCCGATGTTGATCACCATATTCTCGAGAAGATCACTATGAAGTCGCTGAAAACATCTTAAAGTTCTTAACCGGCACTAAGGATGTGATCATATTCATGGTGGGTCTAAATTAAAACTAGAGGGCTTAATGCACTCAAGTTTTTCGCATGCACTAAGACGACGTAAAAAAACCCACTTTAAGGTAAAGTTATCTTGAATAAAGGGTGTAGTGAATTGGAAAGGTTCCAAACAAAGAAAGAGTTGTTGGTTTAGTGATAAAGATAAAGTATATAGCTATAAATGAAGCTACAAGTTGATTGTTTGGATTAAAAGTTCATTACAGAACTAGGAATAGTTCCTAAGTCTCATCTTGGACCTAAACATGTGTTGTGGCACTTTCATTTGATTATTAGAATCATCGAAAGATGAGAAATCACTATAGAGACAGTGGACTCTCAAGAACAACATTACATATCCATTAACTAAAGCTTATCCAACAGCAGGATAATCGTCACTTAGAGAAGAAGAGTATAAGATACCATGACGATTGGGTTTAGTGCAAGTGGGAGATTGAAAGTAGTATGCACACAAGCCAATCATGTTTGATGATAAAGCATATACTTTGTAACAATCTTATTCATTTATTAATAAAAAGTATTAATTTATTAAAGGCTTTTAATTATCTACATGATGTCGTTTTTATAATATGTGATAAACCCATAGTTTTAAGCAATGCTTTTAGAATAATGATGATGATCATTCTAATGAGATCTAAATTCTTAGAAAGCTTAAAACTAAAATAGTTCCCAATCATTGATTACTAAATCGGGGATTAGTGAATCCGGATAGATTGGTACATACGCTGCTTGCTCATTGATGAGGATGATTGATCTCATGATCATTTGTGTGGAGACACTAAAGCAAGTATGTAGGTGCTTATTAGAGAATAAGTTCAATCGAACGCGGGCTCGCTAAGGAATACCTAATGGAGTTTTATTTGCTCGTCAATAGAATTCCTGTAGTGATAGTAGTACAAGTAATCCTTGACTTGAGATCATCATAGTATCTTGTGTATGATGAGTTATACTTTGACTTATTCCTTAAGACCCTTAGGGTATATCAAAGGGTATGCTTGGGTATAATAAGTTGTATATGGAGATAATGTATGATCAATAAAGAATCTACCACTTCTAATAAAAGAAGAGAAATGTCCTATGTGATTCGATAAATGACAACCCAAAGAGTCCTTGGTTAAAAGCGTAATGAAATTAGAAAGGAGTTTCTAATTTGCATTATTTGAGTCAGGCATTTAAGAGTCGAAATACATATAATTAAATAAAATAAGACTTGACAAAGAATTCCATGCCTTATATTTAATTGGGACATCAGATGGTGGAAGGATTGAATTGTCACGCAACTATTTACTCAAAGGTTCTTTTATGATTAATGTTGAAATCTATATTATCCGGAAAGTCGCTTGATCGCTAGGGAGGCTTATCCCTATTGTAGAATAAATATTATTTATTTAAATAAATTAATTGTTTAATTTATTTATTTAAATAAGATTAGAATTGTTCTAATTGATTTATTCACAACCTAGGTTTAATATGGAGAACCTAAAGGGTCACACCATAAAAGGAAGAATAATTATTTAAGAAGTTAATGGCATAATCGTAATAATATATAGTTATATATATTTAATTTAATCTATGGTGATAGAATAAATTAAATAGCTTAATATTTATTATTTAATATTTTAGAAATATTAAATATAAATTAATAAGAGGAGTCTTATTAATATTATTACAATTATTATTATTTTAATTTCTAAAAGAGTTTAGGAATTAATTTAATATAAGTACTCTCATTTATTCCTAATTGATTAGGAAGGAAAATTAATTAAAGGAGTTTAATTAATTATCCCTAATAAGATTAGGGAGCTTAATTAATTAAAAGAATTTAATTAATTAAATAAACCAATTCCTTAATTGTTAAGGTGGGTTGCCCACATCTATAAATAAGAGGAGTCTTATTATGGGTGGTATGGGTTGTCGATTTTAACAAAGTACGTAATAATTCCAAGTTGTTGGGAGTACGCCTTTTCTATAGAGATAGAAAACTAGGGTTTAGCCAAACACCCATCTTCTTGAATTTTATTCTTCCTCGGTGGATCACCTCTAGAGGCCAAACACATGGGTGGCTAACGCCGATCAAAGGAAGGAACCAAACCCTGGTGGATTCAAGTTGAACGCGAAAAAGATTGGAGGTGAACTTGTACCGAGGAAGCTCGATCTTCAAGGGTATGATTTTATTCTTTATCTTTTCGCTTAATTAATAATTATGCATAAAAAGGATGATCCGGGTTTATGGTTTGTAAATTTTTAAACTCGATTTTTACACGCTTCCGCACTTTTTTATGCAATTTGATTGCGTTATGAATATTACAAACCTAACAAAGGGCATCGAGCCAAACCTTTATGCAAATTATTAATTGTTTTAATTTGATATGTATATTGATATGTGTTTAGAACAATTTAATTGGGCATAATTTTATTGTATAAAATTTAATAAAATAAATTTTTTTTTTTCCGTGATTTCTTTTGTTTCACATAAACACAAAAAAAAAAAAAAAAAAAATTAATCTCAAAAACAAATCAATGACCACCAAGCACTAAAATCCAAAATCCGGAATTCAAGAAAATCAAATAACAATATGTACCACGGTTTTTAATTTCTTTAAGGGCTGCCGTTTTCTTTGGAAAGCACGAAATCGAGATGGCTTAATAATTATTCATATAAATAAAGAAAAGGATTACACGGATGAAAGTTATATATATATATATATTATTATATATATATATATATATATATATATATATATTCTTAATTATTATATAATTAAAATAAAAGTTTATTTTAATTTTAAAATAAAAGGTTTATTTTAATATTAAAATATAAAGTTTTATTTAATTTTAAATAATTTTATAATTAAAATAAAAGGATATTTTAATTAATCTTAAAATAAAAGGTTTATTTTAATATTAAAATAAAAGATTTATTTTAATTTTAAAATTAGAATTTCATGCTAACTAATTAGAGTTGGAATTGGATTCCATATTAACTAATTGGAGTTGAAATTGGATTTTATTTTTCCTAAAATAAAGGAGTTTATTTGTGAATAGAAAGTGAATCCATGTTTCCTTAAATAAAGGAGTTTATTTAGATATGAAATAAGATTTCATATTATTCAAAAATAAAGGAGTTTATTTGTGAATAAGAAAGAGAAAATCCATGTTTCCTTAAATAAAGGAGTTTATTTAATATGAAATAAGATTTCATATTATTCAAAATAAAAGAGTTTTATTTGTGAATAGAAAAGAATATCCGTGTTTCCTTTAATATATTTTTTTATACATGGAATTGATTTCCATAATTAATTAAAATAAAAGAGTTTATTTTAATTAAAGATTTTTTTTTACATGGAATTGATTCCATAATTAATTAAAATAAAGGAGTTTATTTTGATTAAAGATTTTGATTAAAATAAAATAGTTTATTTTATTCAAAATTGGATAAATTAAAATAAAATAGTTTTATTTTGATTTAAATTTGGATTAAAATAAAGGAGTTTATTTTGATTCAAAATTAGATTTTATACTAACTAAATTTGCCCATTAAATGATATCAATATATATATTAAATGTTTATTATTCATGAGATGAATGTTATTTATTGATGCATATGATGATGTGTATGATAATAAATGAGATTGATTATGGACTATCGACCAATGCGATTGGATTTTATTTTAGTTGGATGCATGAATGTATGGGTTTTATTAAATGGGGTCTCAGCAGTGCTCGCCTTCTCTAATTTTTTCTTAATGTAAATTCTATCTCCTCCTATGTACTTCCCTCGATCGCGATCAAGGTTTCTATTTATTTTAAAATAGTTTTGTAATAGGAATAGTTAGAATTAATTTTGAAGAATTAGAGATCAAGGAGCAAGGAGCGATTGAAGACCCGCTTGTAATGGAGCCCGTGTTTAAATGTAATAGTTATATTTAAATATTATTTCTTGCACCCCTTGGGGTTTGCTGAATTTTTGGTTCACTTGGTGGCTCTAGTGAACCAAACTAGAATAAAAGTCCATAATCAATCCGGGTAGAATATAGTATTCTATATGTGCATACTTATACTATATATATATATATTATGCAAACATGCTTCATGTTCATTAATATAACGCGTATTTTATATATATATATATGCATGCGCGCTATAAACAAGAAGATGAGACAAATTAATAACAAACCCCTCAATTTTTTTTATATTAAGTCCTAAGCGCTCAAAGATATTTGGAATATCGAACGTCGCCTTTCTAGCATGATAAAAATAATAGAGTATTAAATATTTAATATGAGTTTGTTGTGTCACCACAAGGCAAGTATTAAGTATTTAAGATGTTAATTTATCACATTTGATGCTTATAAAGAAAATTGAACAATATTGTTTTGTTGTGGTCACCACAAGGATGATATTTTTCTTTTTGAATATATGGAGTGCTAGGTCGGACTTAACTTGGATAATTTTGATTCTTGATGTGCCACCACTGATCAAAATAATCTAAGAGGCAAAAGAAAAGGAGTTGCATAGTTGATGTAATTGACAAAAGTTGTCTACCTATTTATTTATATATAGTTTGTTGTGTCACCACAAGGCTATATACATTTGAAATGGGATCCTTATTCTCACTAGCAAATCTTTAATTAGATTTTGCCAAACTATATAAGTGAGGGTAATATAGTTTGAAAAAATAGTGGGAGATACCAATTTAAAACAAGACCTAATTTATTTTGGTAATTAAAAATAGAATGTATGTTAAAATGTTGTTAATTACAAATTCATTTATAGAATTTTACAATGTCTAAATTACTATCATCGCAAAGCATATTAGATGCTAAATTAACCGAATCAAATTAAACGATTGGTTAAGGAATTTGAGAATAGTTCTCATAGGTGAAAAGTTATCTTATGTCCTTAATACGCCTATCCTCAAGAATGGTTGCGCATAATGCCTCTGAGGAAGACATTGCTACTTTTAGAAAGTGGCAAGATGATGCACAGCTTGGCTCAATGCATCATGCTCACATCCATGAAAGTAACGAGCTTCAGCCACATGAAACTATGGATGCTCCTACTATATTCCCCGCACATCAAGTAGTTGATGGTGAGGAAAGTAGGACCGATAGATATCGATATCTAAGGAGCTCTTCCGATCTAGAATGGCCAATGGCACTATAAATGCGCATAAAAAGTTCTTAACATAATCAATTTGATTGATCAATTAGACAACGAGTTTTGTCATGGATGGAGAGTTGAGCCAAGATTTGATCTTGCACTCACTCCCTTGACTCCTTTCACAATTGTTGTGAATTTTCATATGAACAAGCTAGATATCGCCCTTCATTGATTTGCTTATCATGTTGAAAAATGTTGAGAGTCACTTTCCAACCAAGAAAGACCATGTCTTCTTGGTAGGGGCCAAAGGATCTTCCGAAAAGAAGAACGATTCAAAGAAGGTATATAGAAAGGCATAAACAAAGGATAATAAGAACAAAACCCGATATGGATAGCAAAGGAGTTTGCTTCCACCGTAATAAGCTTTGACACTGGAAGAAATCATGCGAGAAGCATCTTGCGAGGCTAACCAAAGAAGCTTAGTG
Source organism: Panax quinquefolius (assembly GCA_020205615.1). Classification (NCBI taxonomy): domain Eukaryota; kingdom Viridiplantae; phylum Streptophyta; class Magnoliopsida; order Apiales; family Araliaceae; genus Panax; species Panax quinquefolius. Next base: position 157,625 of record JAINUW010000386.1, on the reverse strand, counting down.
AAGTTTCTTATAATACGCTTTTTGTTCATGATTGAAATAAATTTTTCTTTAAGTCAAGGTTCTACTTGGGTATTGGATACCGACTTTGGTTATCATAAATATAGATTTATGAAGGGACCAAGCAGTAGAAAAGCTAAACAAATATAAGTAATCCTATGTGGAAAATGAAGCAAAAGTTACAACATTAGCCATAGAAACTTATAGTTTAGCACTGCCTACGGGCAAATCTATTAAGTCAATAAGTTGTTATTGTATTCCAATTCTTGTTAGAAATATTATTTCCATTTTATTGTTGGACAATAAATCTTTGGTATTATAATTAAGAACAATTGTTGTTCTATTTATAATAATAATGTTTCGTATAGAACTGAAAGATTACTTAATGGATTTTGTATACTTGACTTACGTGAAAATAATTTTGCATATTGAACAAATTAGTATAAGAAAAGGAGATGATCATTCAAAGAGTTGAATATATGTATTTGTTGAAATACAAGTGTGAATTATTTGAAAGGTTCAAAGAATTCAGAAGTGAAACAAACTGACAAAGTATTAAGATTCTTTGATTAGATCAAGGAATAAATACTTGTGCAATAAGTTTCTAGATCATCTCAAATGGTTTTCTCATAATGGACACATCTTGATACGAAATCATTGATTGATGTATCTGAAAGGTAAAATCGTACCTTGTTGGACATGGTGCGGTCCATAATGATTTTACCGACATTCCAGTATCCTTCTGGGATAATGTCCTAGAAATGGCTGCATATCTACGGAAAGGGTAATCTCTAAATCCGGCCCCAAGACTCCATAAAAGTTATGGACAGGGAGGATTCCTAATCTTAAGTATGTTAAGATAAGGGGTTGTCCAACTTATGTGAAAAAGGTTTCAAAGGATAAGCTTGGGACAAGATTTGACAAGTGTCGATTTGTGGGACATCCTAAAGTAAGTTTAGGGCATATGTTCTATAATTCTACTTAGCAAAAGGTGTTTGTTGTAAAACACGCTGCCTTCTAAGATAAATGTGTTTATCATTAAAAGGGCTAGTGGAAGGATAATAGATCTTGAAGAGTTCAAGAACCACAAAACACTATAAGTCAAATAAGAGGAACCTGTAGATAGACCTATTGTACCACAACCGAATCGTAAATCTAGAATAGTACCAAAGATACCTAGGAGGTATGGATTCATCATGGATGATGATGATGAGGTACACATCATAGAAGATGATGATCCAGAGTTACATTCGATGAGGTAAGACTTCTAGTGTGTACAAAAGGGTCAGTGGGAGCGTCGTGAATTTTCTAGTACTATATGTTGATATACTACGGATGAGGAATAACATACCAATGCTACAATCAGTAAAGATAAAGTTGTCTAAACATTCCTCCACGAATGATTTGGAAGAGTATCTTAATTGGGGATATAAATCTATATAGATAGATTTAAGAGGATGCTCGACTTAACCCAAGGAACGATATTCATTTGATGCTAAAGTCGTTTAGCATGGCAAACTCCAAGAGATGTCTCATGTCGATGAGCTATGGAGTGTATCTCTTTAATAGTCCCCATAGACTCCAAAGAAGAGAGATCGCATGAGTGACAATCATGTATGCAATGAAATGTACGAGACCTGATGTTGATCAGTCATATTCTGGAGAAGATCACTGTAAGACAGTGAAAAACATCTTAAAGTTCTTAATCGGCACTAAGGATGTGATCATATTCATGGTGGGTCTTAATTAAAACTAGAGGGCTTATGATGACTCAAGTTTTTTCGACGAGACCAAGACGACGTAAAAAACCCACTTTAAGGTAAAGGGTTATCTTGAGCAAAGGTGTAGTGAATTGGAAAGGTTCCAAACAAAGAAAGAGTTACCGTTTAGTGATAAAGACAAAGTATATAGCTATAAATGAAGCTACAAGTTGATTGTTTGGATTAAAAGTTCATTACGTAACTAGAATAGTTCCTAAGTCTCATCTTGGATCTAAACATGTGTTGTGGCACTTTCATTTGATTATTAGAATCATTGAAAGATGGGAAATCACTATAGAGATAGTGGACTCTCAAGAACAACATTACATATTCATTAACTAAAGCTTATCCAACAGCAGGATAATCGTCACTTAGAGAAGAAGAGTATAAGATACCATGGCGATTGGCTTTAGTGCAAGTGGGAGATTGAAAGTAGTATGCACACAAGCCAATCATGTTTGATGATAAAGCATATACTTTGTAACAATCTTATTCATTTATTAATAAAAAGTATTAATTTATTAAAGGCTTTTAATTATCTACATGATGCTGTTTTATAATATGTGATAAACCCATAGTTTTAAGCAATGCTTTTAGAATAATGATGATGATCATTCTAATGAGATCTAAATTCTTAGAAAGCTTAAAACTAAAATAGTTCCCAATCATTGGATTACTAAATTGGGGATTAGTGAATCCGGATAGATTGGTACATCGCGTGCTTGCTCATTGGATGAGGATGATTGATCTCATGATCATTTGTGTGGAGAAACTAAAGCAAGTATGTAGGTGCTTATTAGAGAATAAGTTCAATTGAACGTGGCTCGCTAAGGAATACCTAATGGAGTTTTATTTGCTGTCAATAGGAATTCTGTAGTGATAGTAGTACAAGTAATCCTTGGACTTGAGATCATCATAGTATCTTGTGTATGATGAGTTATACTTTGACTTATTCCTTAAGACCCTTAGGGTATATCAAAGGGTATGCTTGGGTATAATAAGTTGTACATGGAGATAATGTATGATCAATAAAGAATCTACCACTTCTAATAAAAGAAGAGAAATGTCCTATGTGATTCGATAAATGACAACCCAAAGAGTCCTTGGGTTAAGGCGTAATGAAATTAGAAAGGAGTTTCTAATTTGCATTATTTGAGTTGTGCATTTAAGAGTCGAAATACATATAATTAAATAAAATAAGACTTGACAAGAATTCCATGTCTTTATATTTAATTGGGACATTGTATGGTGGAAGGATTGAATTGTACGCAGAACTATTTACTCAAAGATTCTTTTATGATTAATGTTGAAATCTATATTATCCGGAAAGTCGTTGATCGCTAGGGAGGCTTATCCCTATTGTAGAATAAATATTATTTATTTAAATAAATTAATTGTTTAATTTATTTATTTAAATAAGATTAGAATTGTTCTAATTGATTTATTCACAAACCGGTTTAATATGGAGAACCTAAAGGGTCACACCATAAAAGGAAGAATAATTATTTAAGAAGTTAATGGCATAATCGTAATAATATATTAAGTATATTTAATTTAATCTATGGTGATAGAATAAATTAAATAGCTTAATATTTATTATTTAATATTTTAGAAATATTAAATATAAATTAATAAGAGGAGTCTTATTAATATTATTACAATTATTATTATTTTAATTTCTAAAAGAGTTTAGGAATTAATTTAATATAAGTACTCTCATTTATTCCTAATTGGATTAGGAAGGAAAATTAATTAAAGGAGTTTAATTAATTATCCCTAATAAGATTAGGGAGCTTAATTAATTAAAAGAATTAATTAATTAAAACCCAATTCCTTAATTGTTAAGGTGGGTTGCCCACATCTATAAATAAGAGGAGTCTTATTATGGGTGGTATGGGTTGTTGACTTTAACAAAGTACGTAATAATTCCAAGTTGTTGGGAGTATGCCTTTTCTATAGAGATAGAAAACTAGGGTTAGCCATAACACCCATCTTCTTGAATTTTATTCTTCCTTGGTGGATCACCTCTAGAGGCCAAACACATGGGTGGCTAACGTTGATCAAAGGAAGGAACCAAACCCGGTGGATTCAAGTTGAACGCGAAAAAGATTGGAGGTGAACTTGTACCTGAGGAAGCTCGATCTTCAAGGGTATGATTTTATTCTTTATCTTTTCGTTTAATTAATAATTATGCATAAAGGATGATCCGGGTTTTATGGTTTGTAAATAATTTTTTAAACTCTGATTTTTACACGCTTCCGCACTTTTTATGCAATTTGATTGCGTTATGAATATTACAAACCTTACACTAACAATATCGAGTTATGCGTCGATTGAGCCTGGACTTATGTCTTGAGCGTTTACTTGCTTTTATATATGTATACATATACTTATATATATAAACTGTTGTCATACTCTGTCTGATGAGCCTGGATTTTACATCCTAGCATTTACTCTTATATATATATATATATATATATATATATATATATATATATATATATATATATATATATATATAAACTATTGTCGACTTTATGTCGATGAGCCCGGATTTTACATCCTGAGCGTTTATTGCTTTTATACATATATATTTATATATATCTTTGTTGTTTTACATATCCGATGAACTCAGGTTTTATATCCTATGCTTATCGCTTATATATATATATATATATATATATATATATATATATATATATATATATATATACTTACATTTTATCGGGCTTGGAGTTTACTTGAGGGCCTTTTACTTTGCTTTATTTATATTTAGTGCACTTTGGAGTTTACTTCGTGGCGGTTGATCATATTTACTGTTTTCTTTACATTTAGTCCCGCCTGGAGTTTACTTCGTGGAGGTTGATCATCTTTACAACTTTATTTACATTTCGATCCACCATGGAGGTGTTTCGTGGTGGTTGATCATGTCCATATATATATATATATATATATATATATATATATATATATATATATATAGACATGATCAACCACCAATGTAAGAATCCATGGGGATCTAAATGTAAATATATATATATATATATATATATATATATATATATATATATATAAAAGCGGTATATATATGGGGATATATATATATATATATATATATATAAAGCGGTAAATATATATATATATATATATATATATATATATATATATATATATATATATATACCGCTATATATATTTACATATATATATCCCCATGGAGGTGCTTTATGGTTGATCACATTTTATATATATATATATATATATATATATATATATATATATATATATATATATATATATTTATAGCTTTTATATATATAATCGCTTTTTTCTTTCATATAAATTATGGCATCATGTGAGCCTAGGAATCATGTGATCATAGATTCAGGTCATCAATCTAGATTCTGTTCCGTGATGGACATTTTCAAATAGTAACCAAATTTTGTACACATTATTTACTAGTGTCGAAATTTCCTTGGATGGTTGTCATGCCCATGAGGAGTTCGGCACTGCTGTATATTATTTTCTCGAAGATGACTCGCATCTCGAAAATAAAAGCAAACAACCTGAACATTTAATAATAAAATGGAAGTATGAAAAGGTCTCAATTGCTATTGAGCACGGGGTTTGAAAAACCTCTTTTATAAAACATCATTGCTATATCTTGCTTAAAACTAAATTTTTGTATAAATTCAAACGCTTTGTATATAGGTGTGAACGAGGCCTCGCAATACTTTCAAATAATTGCACATTGATCCACGCACACACACACACCTTCATATAATAGTTTCTTGAAAAGTTGTGGTCACCGTGGCAACACGGATGTCGGGGGGTGCCTAACACCTTCCCTCCGCATAATCAAGCCCCCGAACCCAAATGAATCTCGGTTTCACAGACCTATTTAGCAGTGTTACATCACTGGGTCAATGTGCAAACCTTTTCTCAGTTGTGTTGGTGCAACTAGTTAAAAACACCAACTAATGACTCTTTCAGTCAAATCATCGACATTACACATGTCAGACCTTTTTCACTTGTTTTTTCAAACAAATCTCACATAACATGATAACACCAAAGAACAAGTAATGAAAAGGGAAAAATAAAAATCCTGATGTCGACAGGTGGTGACTCCGCTGGGGACTCCAGTAAGAGGGCTTAAGCCGCTATTACAAGCTTTTCAAAACTATTATATGCTTGTGTGTGAATGTTGCATTTACATTTATGATGAATGTGTACGAATGCATTTTACTTACTGCACTGCAATATATCTATCTGTGATATTAGTGCTTCAGACATGTCATCATTTCCATAAACGGTGAGACACGTTGTATGTGAATGTATGTTGTGTGGTTCCTCCACCAGGAGGTTATTCTATCGGTGTTTGATTACTGGACTCGTAGGGAGACTAATTCCATCGAGGCTCAGGAAAGGCACCACCCAGATTCTCTCTATTTGAAAGACCGGATTAACTTCCCGTCAAGTAGATTGCGATGATCTGGGGACCTTCATGCCAAAAAGCCGCGAGAGTAACCCTAAGATAGGTCAACCTCTGATAAACCAAACGCGGAGGAAAGTCTCTTCATGCTTTCCATTTTTTTATTACTTGTAAAGGCATTTACTTGTAATTTTATTCCATATTCATCTTTATATAATGGAAAATATGAAGAATATTTGTGCATACATAACATATTATCAAATAACGCCCGTTTTTGCAGGATGATATTCCTAAAATGGACACATAATAGCATTTATATTATCCCTAAGAATAAACTACATAAGTCTTTTATAGGGAAACAATTGGGTCTGTTACCCACTCAAAATCCAAAAAGGACACGAGCCTACAGCCAATCATGTGATGCCCCCAAAACAGGTATACATCACCCATCTTGGGTCGCCAAATATATGGTACATAATTTCAAATACAACTTAATTATATAACAGTCGTGTAAAATACAACAAAATATAGCTGAGAGTTTAAACAAGAATATTGTCATCTAGACAATATCCACACTCAATGGTGTCCTCATTACAACTATTATCACATTATTCCGTAGAATAGTGAGGACTACTAAAGCCATTTATCCTAGACCATCACTCCATTCCCCGACTCGTCCCAGCTATATTCTCATTTCCTGAAGAGAACAATGAAAGAAAGGATGAGCTCAACTAGCCCAGTAAGAAATATTATGACTATGATAATGCAGAATAAATTATCCTTAGCCTTCAACAGTATAACAACTAATAGAATACAATTGACAACATGTTTTAGATAAACAACTGCAACGGAAATAAGCAATTGATTAGAAGAGTCAAGTAGAGCATAAAAGCTACTATCTTCTATGATTTAAAAAAAATTTCATCAACTTTATCGTTGAGACTCAGCTTAATAAATAAAATCAAATCATCCCTGCACCACGACTAAGGATATTCATGTAATCATCAATGGTCATGATTATACCGATGAATCCCTGGATAATCATACCAACAACTGTCCATCAATGAACTACAGGCCAATGAGGACTTTTACCACATCATTCGTCACATTACGGTCATGATTATACCGAATAATCCCTGGTCATAATCATACCAAGTTCATCTATGCACGTAAGCCAAAGATGACTTTCATCACAATATAAGCATGAGGATGATGACAATGATATAATAATTCAATAAAACAAGTTCAAGGATAAATTTTAAAGATTTATAATTTAATTTATCCAGGAATCAATAACGTCCAAATTGTCAACATGATGTTGCTTTGTAGAGTAAAATTCAAGAATAATATTCATGTACCAAAAATAATTTGGATAGAAAAAATATATATTTTTCGGGTAAATAGTACCCTATGAATCTTCGGGAATAGTACACCATGAATAGTACCCCGACATAAAAATTACCCCAAATACCCAAGTGAATGATACTAGAGTGAATTGTAATTAGGTGAATAGTAACCCATGAATTGTAACTCGTGAATAGTACTCCGGCACGAAAAGTGCCCCGAATACCCAAGTGAATAATACTAGAGTGAATAGTAATTGGGTGAATAGTAACCTATGAATAGTAACTCGTAACAGAAAAATACCAAAGAAAATGATATTTAATAACGAGTACAAAAGAAATGATATCCAAGATGAGTACATTAGAATATACAAAACTGCAAATGGATTTTCACCCGCCATGCGGTAGTCCACGTAGACAGATCAATTCCACAATTTAATAAGGAATGAATACAAATGATCATTCACCATGCATGCGGTAATCAACATATACAGGTTATTCCAACAGAATAATAAAGAATGGAATAACAGAAGAATTCACCATGCATGCGATAGACCGCACAGATAGGTTATTCCCAATAGAATAATAAAGAATGGAACCGGTCGCCATGCGTAATCCGCATGTATATGATATTCCAAATGTAATAATAAAATGGAACCAAAGTCATGCGTAATCCGCATGCATGTGATATTCCAACGTAATAATAAAGAATGGAATAACAATGAAATTCACCGTACATGTGATAGACCACCCATAAAAGTTATTCCAACGTAATAATAAAGAATGGAATAATGAAGAATTTCACCACGTATGCGGTACTTGCGCGTATAAAAGTTATTCCAACATAATAATAAAGAATGGAATAACAACCCTTACGAGTATTGAAAGAAAATAACTCTCTTCATGAATACGAAAGAATAATACCCCTTACACAATAATGATATCCCTTACCTCAGAAGAAGACTGGATACTGGAATAGTGAAGTAGCAGACTTCGCTTCTTCTTTTTCTCTATAGTTTCTCTTTCTATAACTTCTATCTCTATAATTGCTCTTGTGAGACTTAGTGAATTGGTGAAAAATGAAGGAAGAATGAGCTTCTAATTATAGGAAAATATAGTTTCAATAATTGCACATTTTGGGGCTCGAAATATTACAGTATAATACCTTCCTCTTTTTATTCATTTTTAATTTAGTCCTGCAAGTATTATCAAACTTACACCACCTCCCCTAATAGTAAATCATGTGAATCAATAGTAAATCATGTGACTCAATAGTTCTAAACATGTGAAAAAATTAATTATAGTATAGTACCTTCATCTATACTTCTATTTTTAATTTAGTCATGCAAGTATTATCAATCTTGCACCAACTTCCCTAATAGTAAATCATGTGAATCAATAGTACACACATGTGAACACATAGTTATAAGCATGTGAATTAATAGCATTTAATTGCTCATTTATTCGGTTAATTACCCGATTGGTCAATATAACCTCCAGACATCAATTATTATCAAAATAAATGTCAAATTCCACTAACACTAATAATTCCCACACAATGGAACTATCAATTTCATCTTTAATCAACACGAACTTATTCATCATTAATATTATAACTCACAATATTTAACATCCTGGTCGTTCCCAGGAAAGAGGGGGCTTTTCGATAAGGATTTCTTCCTATTGGCGCGCAATTAGATGACCTAACCTCTCCTTGACAGAACTTCTAGACATTGTTAATATTGCAAATAATAATATGAATAACTGTGTCATCTCAATTATTGATTAAATAATATAAAATATTGTGCCAATAATTGAATAAAACTTAGTGACTTCTCACGTAAGCATCAATAATCAAAGATAATGTACAATATTGTATGCTACTATGCAACCACCCGTATTACTATACTTTTATCACCGATTATTTTATGACAACTTGCTTACTTTGAAAAAATTTCACATATCACCCTTAACTTTAACCTTTTATCAATTTAACAATTTACGAAATAAAATAATAATTATAAGAAAATTGAATACTTTCATTTCATAAAATTTGGGGTCTTACAAATCATGTCTTCTTCTGACCAGTCTAATGCCGTTTCTTGAGAAGAATTTGACGGATTAAGTAAACAAATTACAGATTTGGCTGTCCTACTTAAGGAATTGCATCAGTCTACTCAGGGCACAAAGATGCCTACACATACAGAACCCTCTACACAAGGAGGAACACAAGGTTTTGATAAAACAAATCTAGAACCTCAGTTGGATACGACCAACAAAGACACTGAAAGCACTCATCTCAAACGAGATCCAGACACCGGTGATATCAGGAAGAAGGTCCTTCAAATGGAAGAAACTATCTGTGCTCTCAAAGGGATTGGACCACATGGAAGTGTTTCATATGCTGACATTTGCATATTCCCTGGTGTTCATTATCCAAAAAAATTCAAAACCCCTGACTTTGAAAAATATGATGGGTTAGGGGATCCTTACACATATTTGAAGGTGTTCGTTGGAGAACTTTGATCTTATGCGGAAAATGAAAAGCTCGAATGCAAATTATTCCGAAGAGTTTGACCGAGAAGCTTTGCTCATGGTATACCAGATTAGACAACTCCAAGATCTATAGCTGGGAAGAGCTAGCTCATGCCCTCCTCACTCAATAAATTTTTCAATCTCAGATGGCTCCTGACCGGTACCAGATTACCAAGGTCAAGAAACAGTCTAATGAGTCTTTTAGAGAGTATACTCAAAGGTGGAGGCGCCTTGCTGCTCAAGTTATTCCTTCCATGACAGAATCAAAAATGGTCATGACTTTCATAGACATACAGGAAGCTCCTTTCTATAAGAGAGTCTTAGCTGGTATCGGCAAACCATTCTCTGAAATGATCAAGCACGGAGAGATGGCTGAGATGGGATTGAAGTCTGGTAAGATTCAAGACCTTGCCGCTCTTAAAGCAGTTGCTGAGTACATCCAGTCTGGATCTTATTGAAATAACCCCCGGAGGGTCCATAAAAAGAAAGAGGAGGATGTTTCCTTGATACTACAAGGACAAAAAGGCAGTCAGAACATGCCTATACAGAAGAGAAACTACTCCCCTTTTCAAGCACAGTCTTCAAACCCTCTATTGCCTAAAGGTGGAGATCCAAAGTGACCTTGAACGTTCACACCCTTAGAGGACTCGCCCGAGAATATTTTTGCTCTTCTGACTACTCAGAAGAAAATCACACATCTTCTTCCACCAGCCAACCCTAATAGGAAGGGTTTCAATGCTACTCGGAAGTGTGCTTATCATGCCGGAGCACCTGGACATGATACTCAAGATTGTTGGGCCTTGAAACACAAGATCCAAGATTTGATAGACAACGGTGAGATCGTGGTCACCAAACCAGATCAACCTCATGTGCAAGACAACCCTCCTCCTCAACACAAAGAAGAAGAGGTCAATATGATTAGTTGGAGCGCTGGTCAAAGTTTTAATTTTAACGGTGAATCATCCCAGACCATCAAAGACGGTGTTGACATATGGGATTACGCAAAGTTTTAATTTTCTATGGATCAAAAGATGAAAGCTCTTTGCAAGCAAATTGAACAATTGGCAGAACTAGTGACTCATCAGCATCAAGTCACACGCTAGTTAGTCAGCCAGGAGCATGCCTATCTCCTTCCTTTTGTTATGAATGCTCCACCATCACCTTCAGAAAGCGAAGCTATGGAGGATAAGGTTGCAAAGAGAGCAAATGCTAAAGCCCGTCGGGATTTTGCCAATCAAAGGGAATTTATATACCTGGGCCAACCTATGGAGGAGATATTTCATATGCTAATCAACGAAGGAAGAATTACCTCCCTTCTACCTCCAATTAATCCTCGTTTCAGATGGTTTAACTATGATGGAGTTTTTCAATATCATTCACATTCTCGCGGTCACAACACAGAAGAATGCTGGGCACTCCGCCACCTTATTCAGAATCTAATTGATAGCGGTGTCCTGCAATTGGCAGATGATGACACAGTGCTACTCAAGAGTGGGAATACATGTCCTACCAAATGGAAGGATCGAAGAGCGCTTATATCCACCGAGGATGATGAGACCACAAACCATTTCCCATACAAGCAATTCAACTCAAAGGAGCTGACAATCCTTTGAAAGTGGCTGCACCAGAGCCAATTTCTTTACCATTTAGACCACAATATCCTATTGTCAGCTTACAGAAAGTCCCATGGAATTATGGGGAAGCTGAAGGATCCACATGTCATACTACTGCTACAGTGTCAAAGGAAAATCCACTGTATCTTCCTCGGCGAGTTATGAAGCACACCTTCAAAGCAAAGGGGAAGATTACCATAGAGAAGATTGAAAATTTTCTCCGCACTATGGGCCATAATGAAGCCAAGGTGGTTCTAAGCTTAAGAGCCATTCCTTCTACACTACATCAACAACTCAAATACATTATCAACAACAGTCTACTCACTATCAACGCTGAGCCGGAATGTCCTGAACAAGGAGATCTACCTATCATCAGCCTTCAATTCAGAAGTTGAACCGACCAGTTTTTATAATATGGAAGTGATTAACACGCAATACCATCCTATTGGAGCGTCACTTCCCATACCCAAGATTTCTGTCGAGGTTATGTCGGCCACTCAAGAAATGATGTCATTGGGTCATCAGCCTAGACAAGGGCTTGGTAAAAATCAACAGGGTATTAAGCACCCTATTCAAGTTTCCAGTCAAACTAGGCTATTCTTCCAGTTCTAGTCATAGGAATCCTCATAAGCACAAGCAAGTTCCTCAAGCTTCCGCCACACAACGATTTTCTCCACCTGCACCTCATGAGCTGATACAGTCTCCGGTAAAGATGCCACCCATGTTATGGCTATGCTATTTCCCAAACTAGTACCATTCAAAGAAAAAGAGGAACTGATTCCTGATCCCGAAGTGGAATAAAGGGAGCGGAAACGTAAACATGACATCGCCTTAATGATGTCAGGCATACGCATCATTGTCCATGATGAACATACAAACAGATACACCCCAGATGATGATTGCCCAGATGTTATGGTTATCATTCGGGAAAAGGAGGATGATGACAACCCCTCCATCATTGCAGTCAATCAGGACTTTGCCCTCGACAATTAGAGAGCACTCCATGCATTGGTCGACGAGGGTAAAACGAGCTATCTATTACCTCAGTAAAAGATTCAGCAGCAGTGAACACAAGTACACTTTGATTGAGAAGACTTGTTGTGCTTTAGCATGGGCTTCCATGAGGTTACAGCATTACCTCGATGCTCACACAACCCATCTTATATCTCGCGTGGATCCTCTCAAGTATGTGTTCAGTAAGCCCATACTCAATTGTCGGCTGTCCAGATGGCAGTTGATCCTACAACAATTTGATATCGTCTATGTGATGCAAAAGTCTATCAAAGGTCAAGGAATTGCGGATCAACTGGCCACCGCACGTGCAGGGGATTACAAACCCTTGGAAACATATTTCTCTGATGAAGGGGTAAAGACAGTTCAGCAACACCATCAGTATGATGCATGCCATACATAGTAAATGTATTTCGATGGAGTCAAACACGAAGGTTTGAAATGATGAAGGTCGGAGCGCTTCTAGTATCCAAGACGGGGAGCAAGCGATCCCATTGCCGTCAAATTGCAGTTTGTCAGCACGAACAACACAACTGAGTATGAAGGCTATATCATGGGGCTAAAACTTGCCCGTTCAATGGGCATCAGGCGGTTAACTATCTTTGGAGATTCCAAATTGGTAATTAAACAATCCACATGAATCTATCAAACTAAGGAACTACATTTGCTGCCTTACCATCGGCAAGTTTTACAGATGGCTTTGGAGTTCAAAGAAATCTCCTTCTTACACATTCCTCGTAATAGGAATGATTTTGCGGATGCACTAGCAACATTGGCCTCCTTGATTCACATACCTGACAAGGAAAACATGCTAAACATCACATTTGCCAAGCAAAAGGCCCCATCTTATGGGAACTATGTTGGAGAAGTATCGGATGAGCTACCTCCCATCCAAAACCTTTGATATCGGCATATCAAGGAGTATCTGTGAGATGGATCTACACCCGCTGAGGTGAGCCCGACTGAAAAGTGGCGGATCCATCGACTTGCTATGAAATTCTACCTGAGTGGAGATGCACTCTACAAAAGAGATGCATGATTAGGTCTCCTCAGATGTCTGGATAAAGACCAAGCTTAGAGGCTCATGGATGAGATCCATGGTGGAGTATGTGGCCCACACATGAGCGGACCCTTACTTGTTAAGAAGATCTTCAGAATAGGGCATTATTGGCTTACGCTTAAAGTCGACTGTGATGATCACGTCAAGACGTGCTATCAATGCCAAATTCATTGGAAAGTTATCCACGCCCCTCCAAGGGAATTCCACAGTATGAGTTTGCCATGGCCCTTCTCAATGTGGGGAATGGACGTGATCGGGCCCATCGAGCCCAAAAACAGTAATGGACATTGATTTATATTCACCATAATCGACTACTTCACTAAATGGGTAGAAGCGGCCTCCTTCCCCAGTGTTACCAAAGAAGTCATCATTACTTTCATCAGAAACAATATCGTATGTCGATATGGATGTACCGAGAGGTCATCAGGTCGACATGCTAAGAACCTCAACAACAAAATGATGGAGGAGTTATGCAGTAAATTCCACATCAAACACCTTAACTCCGTCATCTACCGTCCAAAGATGAATGGTGTTATTGAAGCGACTAATAAAAATATCAAGAAGATAATGCAGAAAATGTCCGCCAATCACAAAGGATGGCCTGACCTCTTGCCTTTGACTTTATTAGCCTATAGAACTTTAATGCGTACTTCCACTAGGGCAACCCTCTACTCATTAGCCTATGGGATGGACGCAGTACTCCCCATAGAGGTGGAAATGGAATCCCTCAGAGTGTTGATGGATGCCCAGATGGATGAAGTCCAATGGGTACAAGACAGGTATCACCAATTGTCTCTGATAGATGAAAGGCGAACCATGGCTATCTTCCATGGTCAGTTATATCAGCAAAAGATCGCATGATCCTATAATAGAAAAGCCCGGCTACGGCGGTTCAAACAACATGACTTGGTTTTAAAGAAGATCATTGACAACCAAGATCAATCCAAGGGAAAATTCACTCCTAACTGGGAAGGCCCATTTGTTGTCAAGGAGGTATTGACGGTGAGGCTCTCTGCATTACTAAAATGGATGGCGATGAATTTCCACAGCTTATCAACTTGGACACCGTGAAATGGTATTATGTCTGAAGTTACCATCAAACAAACGGCCTGGTTTTTGGATTATCAAATCACCAGTCATTCTGGTTTTCTAACCCTTTTTAAATACTCTTACGCCCCTCAGGGAAACATAAATTTCAAACCAGCAGCCTGGTTTCACCTCATTTCAAACCTTCTATATAATTTCGGTTATCCTGAAGACGGGATTGAACCTTTCACACCTGCAGTTTATCTTAAAGACGGGATTAAACTTTTCTATGCTTGCAGTTTGTCCTGAAGACAGGATCAAACTTTTTCCACACCTGCAGTTTGTCCCAATCATGGGATCAAACTTTCTTCTCCCCCACAGTATAGCCTGCACATGAGATTCATACTTCTCTTCGGCTGCAATTCGTCCTGAGGGGCGAACTACATTGACCTGATCTCCCTGATACACGAGAGTATGTAGGCAACCATATTCTATATGGCCTGGTTACAATAAACAAAAAACACAAAAACATTTCTACCCTTTCTCTACAAAAAAAAAAAAAATAACAAAAACACTTCTACACCCTTCTTCATCACTAAAGCTTCTACACACATCTGCTTTTCACATTCAGCGTTGAACCTCTTACACCAGGTTCAAACTATGCAGACCTGATCTCCTCTTCAATAGGAGTACGTAGGAAGCCATTTATGGTTTGGTCTAACCCCCTACCAGAACAAAAATACTTGTCACACGGTACTGGGATCAAACTTCAATCCACCACATTTCATTGGCTTCAGACCAAAGGGATGGAATTACCCAACCTCTCCTCACCAATAGGAGATTCGGTGATCATCTAAGTTGTAATTGTGCCTCAAAGAGCAACACCAATCCATAAGAGATGGAATTAACTAGGCTTCTCACAAATAGAAGTACTGGCAACCATCTGTGGTGCGGTTAATCTCAGAGAGGAAAATCCACATTCCTCTCCATATTTCCATACAGAAACCAGTCCCCAGACACCAAAGATGGTAGGGAAACATACAGATCAATGATTTGTTCTGAAAGATAATACGATGGCTCAATGTCCACATATCAAGGAGGAGTTCAGAATGCATCAAAATCACAAGCCCTGAAGAAACATGCAAATATCAAGAAAGTACCAAGGCACAACTATAAGGGAAGTAAATCAAAATATATTTCTCTGTCATATATATTACTATTTGATATATACATATATGTTGTACATGACAAAATGGCTAAGATAGTCTGTGCATGAAAATACAAAGCTATCTATGGATCTGTGTGTATGTGGACTATCAGATCTAACATAGCATCCCTCTCTGAAGAAGGAGGTAACGCTGCAAGCTCCTCCCCAATGGTATCTACACGAGATAGCAGATCTGAGGCTAACTGCATAGTGGCATGATGCTCATAAATATATGCACTCATGTCGGCAAGGATGCCAGTCGTATAGGATCTCACTGAAGTACTGTCTGCGACGGCCAAATCCCGGATAGATAGGGCAGCATCCCGCTCCATAATCAATGCATCTCTGGCTGATCTAGCCTCGTCTCTTTCTAATAGAGCTACGTCTATCCCATCAAGAGCTGTCGGCATCGAGGCCCTAGCCTGATCTCTCTCATAGGTCATCGATGATGTAGACTCGCTCCAGACATCGTCTTTGAATCTTTGAATGATAGTAGCACTCGTAGTGGGAGAATCCATCACAAATGCTGGCAACCCAGCAGTTAAATCCTCTTTGATGGGAATATTAGCCTCCTCTATAGGGTCCTCATCGTCGGAATCAGTCCTCTACACTTTGGATACTACCGCAGCCGATGTAGTCTCTATCTCCATCCATGCAGAATACTCTATAGAACAACCCGGATGGCTGACATAAAACTTAGCTAGCTCTCGCTGATCCCAACAGGCATACCATCTGGATCTGTCCTCTGCAGATAAATGTCGAGAAGCAAAGCGCTGACTCGATGCCCCCTCAAAAGGATAAAAATCCTAGAACTGGTCAAACTGACACATCATGGCCAGTGGGTGGTAAGTAATCATGCCTCTCAAACCAGCCAAAGGAAGATAATCCATGCCTGGAGCATGAATAATGAAGCTGTAGGGTGAGCTAAGCCATGTACACGACAATATAGCGAACAGATCTCCAATCCTTTCCAAGAAAGCTGACCAAGATGCAGCATCTGTACACTTCGCAGGCTAAAAAGAGTATGACATGGCTATATCATGGTTGAAACAATACTCATGTCATCTAGAAGTGCCAATCGATCTCAAGTGTGACATAAACCGCACGTACAGCATGACCGAGCTGCCTGTAAACACCCCTGCCGGATAAGTGCAACAGTATGTAGCTAACCTCAAAGTCTCTGCTATAATCATCGGTATAATGGTATGACCCTCCCTGAGAACTCTCACTGCCATAATGACGTCAATGTACAACTCATCCATGTATCGTGGCATATAGACATACGACAATACGCACAATAGTAGTACATTTACTCTGGCCAAACGCCAATGATCCTCTGGTGTGGTGAAATCCCCAGAATGTCGTTCATAACTATCCTCAGAGCCAAATCTGTCAATCAAAAAATGCAGGGATATAACGTGGCCAGATGTGATCTCATCCTGCACCACTCTACGCCTCAAGCCAGTGAGGGTCATGAACTGCTTACTCATGTCTCCAGTAGCCATATGCATGCAAGGTATGTCCGGTGGCAGCATCGTCAAACATGCATACTCCTCTAGAGTAGGAGTCAACTCCTGGGTCCCAAATCGGAAAACCTGCCTCTCCAATACCCAGTGCTCCAGCATGCCCTCCATGAATCCTGTAGGAACCTGAAACATCAACATGGTCATAGTATGCTCCAATAAATGATCTACAATCACCCTGTCTGATGGTGACATGCTATCATACCACGATCGCATACCCGATGCCACTAAAGATGGTGGGGTATGATCAATACGGCTATCTGTCGAAGAAGACATCTGTACGGGCCGTGTCATAAGACCATCCAGGAGTCAATGCTGAATTTCTCTGGATATACATACATATGCATAACATAATAACATGCATGATACAATAGATGGCAATATGATATAGGAAATAGCAAACTGTACATACATTCCTAAGTATATCATCATCTAATACATCTCTGTACAACTAAAATACAAGGGAATGGGGCAAAACTAACCTACAACTAACAGAGGCCTATCAAAACATATAACGAGAATGGGGCGAAGCTACCCAATGTCTAATAGAGGCCTATCAAAAGAGATAACGAGAATATACATCAGAAGAAGTCAATGGTAATGATGTCTACATCGTCAATCCTATCCACCTGATGTAACTCCTCCTAAGTTACTGGATCTCTATCTACAGGGATGTCAGGCCTATACGAGGGAGGATCTGCACCGGCAAAGTCATATGGGTCACCTGAGGGGCCAGTGCCAGAGCTAAAAGGATCAAAAGTGTCTGCCTCTGAAGGATCTCTACCCAAGTGCCGGATAAAGAAATGTGCTCGGTCCAACTGTTAGGTCAAACTGTCAATTTATGTCAGATGAGTAGGATCTCTGACACAGGCTAGCCAATCCGTCATCATCACAGATCCTGGAACCATATCCCCCATTAACTAAGTGGCGCGGGTCTGGGCTCCAATGGTACGAGGGAACCACCAATGCTGGAACATCTCCTAAGTACAAGGAACCTCTGATAATGTTAAACCGTCAATCCCCAACAATGGGATATAAATGACGGGTGACTACGAAATATGCCAATAACGCCTGGCAGGAGGCAAGATCGGTATGCAAATCTCTCATGTACTGCTCCTGATAGCACGCTCTCCTAAGTACAGCTCCCATCCTCCATCTATGAAGAGAGGAATCCTACGAGTGGAAATCACGTGCTTGACACCATTCGGGTACCCATCCTCAAATCCAATGCTCAAATGCTCCCCAAAGTAGGGAACCTAAGTGATGACATCCGCTGTCAATAACTCCAGCTGTAGGCGGCAATGAGTGAAACCTTTAGCAACAGAGACCTCCACCAGTATGGAATGATGCCATCTCCGTCCTCGTGGATAGGTGTCTAAACTTAACACGCTCAGAGGATGTAGACATGGAAGCCTCTCATAGGCCAAAAACTGCCAACATAAAGGCAAACATCTACTATCAGTCAACGCTCTTAACCTATACATGGGAAAAAGATAAGAGAAATACTCACCAGTAGAAACGGGTAGAATCCTAACCAAGCCTCGGTCAAGCCCAGCGATCGCATGCGCATTCCCCTGAGGAAGTAGACGAAGGTGTAGGAACCCCAATCATACTCTCCTATACGATCCATGTGTTGAGTGACACTGATCAAAGCGAAGGACACCGTAGAAGAGTTATCTGCTATGAAGCAACCCCTAATGATCATCAGGAACAATCGCCGAAGAATGCGATCCCTAACTCTCATATCATTGGGTATGGGCTCACTCAACATCCCGCTCATAGCATCTACGCTTAGAGGACTGCGTGACGCATGATCCACGCTATCGAGAGCTTCTGCGGAACTCCCAACAAGGATCTCGACTACCGTAGGGTAATATCCACGACAAGGTCTCGGATCCCTCCAAACTCCATACCTATGATAAACCGCCAATCCATCCAAGGCCATCATCACCTCACGATCCAAAGAAATGGAGTGACTGAGTCTAGTGAAACCAGTGCTCAGATAATGCCCTGAGGTAACCCCAGGGACAACGATGGGGAAGAATGGAAAAGAACATCCCGAATCCCCAGCCATATATAATCGCTCTATAGTCATCATGCAAAGCCTGATACATAGATTGGATGCTAAACCAATTCCCTCGAGGCTGTGTAAAGCCGAGAACCTACATCAAATGCAGATCAACATAAGAACCCTTTACTCCTCATCAATAGGAATCAAGGAAGATTCAGATCTAACTTTATACCTCGTTTGCGTGCAGGTAGACTGAAGGATGTCGACTCAAGTCACCCAGAAGCTCTGGGTTTGCTGCTTGAAAACATGGCAAATCCCTACAGGGAACACGTACAGTAGGAGCAGGAACCTCAATTGGTACATCCTCCTCCGTCCTCGACATCCGGCACTTCAACCCGTATAGGACGTATCACCGCCTCCACCAAAAGACGAGGCTGTCTAACAGAACGGGGTTGAGGCACTTCAAAAGCTCTCCTCCGTACACCAGAAGTGGTCCTGTAAGAACTAGTCGGCTGATCTGGATCCATAATATCTGGACAACAAATCTCCAAATCACCTCAGAAAGGGTGTGATAAATTCTTACCTGGAGCTTTTTAAAAGGCATTTTATGACTACATGCATGCATGCATGCATTATTTTAACATATGTCTACAGTAGAGTTAAAAATGTATGACTACCCAATGCCTACATTTTGGAAAAATTTTGCCATAGCCCCCTTTGTAAATGGGACTATCCACATGCTCATAGGCATGAGTAGGTGGCCATTCAGTAGCACACCTACCCACAGTCATATACATCCTATATGCATTAGTATATCACAGTAAAAAATCCATAAGTGTATTCTATTTACCAGGATTATTTTGCTTTTCTACCTTTACTCATTTATCCTCAAATAGGATAAGAAATGACAGTAAAAGTTGCCAATTTGACTGTTTCAAAAGTCAAATTTTTCACATCAAGATATGTTCAAAGATGGTTTAATACTAACATTTACTATGTTGAATATTTTTTATAAAGTCATATCAGCATGCATATTCACTACTATGTGTCTAAGTGCATTTCATGTGATAAATCACTTTCAAACGGATAGAAACTGGAAATGAATACATGCATATGTTACCAGGATAGTGATGAACACTTGTACGGTGGCAGAATGTGAAGAAAGTTGCCCAAACTCAGTAGGTCTGAAGAAGAGCTCTCGGATTTCCTTCGTGGCGCAACTTGACAGTGATTTATGAAAGCAACCCATGTGCCTTTCATACCTACTTGTTGGTCATTAAGTCCACTGCATGGCTCGCTGCAGTGTACTGCGGCACCCCTACATGGGGTCCACACCTTTGGCTCAGTCCAGTTTGAGTTGCAAAGGAGGTCTCACAAGCTGAAAAGGCCAAATCAGGAATAAAATGCTACGCGATTGAGCGGAATAGCCTGAAATCCTGGTTTTCACGGGCCAAACTCTGGCTCCGAATATCACTCATTTGTATTCCCCTGAATACAAGGTACACTATACCGATGAGCTCAGCTTTTGAAAATCATGCTCGGCATTACCTCACATAGGTCCGATGCCTCCAAACACAGGGACAGAATTCTAAATAACATCCCCGACGGGGGTCGCAATGCCAGACTTTCAAACATCCCCGGCGGGGGTCACAACGCAGGATTTCATTGATAATGTATCCCCGGCGGGGGTTACAATGCATTCTCAACCATTGATACACACATCAATGAAGGTCAAGCAACCTTGACGTTATCTCAGCCGGTGGCAAGTAAACCCATCGAAACCATTGATACACACATCAATGAAGGTCAAGCAACCTTGACGTTACCTCAGCCTATGACAACCCGAGAAATTAGACAAATTATTAAAATCTTAAATGACGGAGTTAAGGTCAAATAATAGACCTAGACAGAAAATAAGTGTATGCGTTTGATATTTTTGGGAAGGAATTTTAAGGATTTCAAAATTCTGTGAAGGATTTAGGTGAAATATTCAGGATTAAGTATATATGTGAATATGTTCTGTGAATATGGTTATGTATGTGTATCGAATGTAGTTAAGTGTCAAGGGTTGATCAAGTAAATTTTATCAGTGTCAAACCCTAATTTTATTATCGAATATCGACATTCAGTTAGAAAACCCTAGCAATGGATAAGAAACCCTAAAAACCGGTTCAGAAACCCTAATTTGGTTACGGAAATTCGAAACTCTAATTCATAAATTCAAAATCCTAGTTTGGGAATGCAAATGTTGGTATAAGGTTTAAACGTTATTAATGATAAACTAATTAGGGATAACCCTAATTGACTTAGAAAACCCTGATTTTTGGTTTAGAAACCCTAATTTATAATTAGGGAAAACTTGATTGTTAGATTAATAATTTTAATGTTAATTAGGAAACATTAATTATAATTTTCAATTTATAAGTAATTAGAAAACCCTAATCAAATTAAGAAACCTAATTTCTAAATTAGAAAGATTAGTTTTCAATTTAAAACCCTAATTCTTTGGTTATAAACCCTAATATATAATTTTTACCCTAATTGCTAAATTAGCAATTTTAATTGGGATAAATTAATCCTAATTAACAAGATTGAATTATGATTAGGAAATTTTAATATAATTATATAATTCTAATTATAATTGGGAAATATTAATTTTCGATTTTGAAAACCTAAGTTGAAAATCTTAAAAAATTAAATTATCAAAAACCATAGGTTTGAACCCTAAGGGTCAAACCCTAAGGGTTAAATCCTAAGGGTTGGATTAAATGTCAATTTTGCCATTAAAATTAGAAATCAAATGACATTTATGCCCTTAGTCACATTTTTTTTATTAGCTAGAGTGCAAATCTTGCCAAATGTGAGTTGTTCACCAACTATAACCACTTCATGTGACGCCAATCAGCCAATAATTGACAGCTATCTTAGCCAACTAGCAGCAATAGATTAAAAGTATCATATATATGGCATTATAGTGAGAGAAAGCTCACTTGATATTTAAAAAAATAGCCAAGCACATTCTCTCTCTATATTTCGGGGTTGAGAATGAAAAGGGAGAGATAAGATAAGGTTATATCACTACTTAGCTTTCCTTTATCAGCTCATCAAGATCAGAATCAAAGCTCAAGCTTCAAAGTAGTATAAACCCTAATTCTAGAAATCCTTAAAATTTTGTGTTAATGTTGTTGTTTGTTATTTAGATATGTGTATAAGGGTGTCACATAGTGATCTTGGTGGTTAGATCATATATCTATATCATCTAGATGCGTGAATTTAAAGATTTCTCAAATCTAGAAAATTAGAAAAATTGGTGTCTGACAGTCAAATGTCAGTCTCCTAGATCTGTCTCTGTTAATTGTTTTGGTGTTTTAAAGGTTTGTACTTGTTGTATATATGTTATAAGGTCTTGGATTTGGAACATCAATCAAGTCCAGATCATGTGTAGATTGAAAGTTACAAGCAGTCAAAGGTTGTTAACCGTTCACGAAATGAGTTTCTGGGCAACCCAGTTTTGCTCAGAAAATTCTAACAACGTTTTGCAAGGCTTGAATCTTGTAGTGTTTTATGTTATTGGTCATGTTGTTGATTGAAGGTTGTAGACTGGTATATGAACTACAAATTCATGCTATTAGATCACCCAGATAACAGTAGAATCAAAGATATACCAGGTCAAACCCGCGTTGACCGACTGGCCGGATGAAGATTCTGGAAAACCCAGAATCTTCAAGAATAAGTTCCCGACAGGTAGTTTGATCGGCCTAAATCTTCCTTTGATGTTGTTGTTAGACTGAAATGAGTATATAGAGTTGTTCTGTGAAATCTCCACTACATATTGGAACCTTAATTACACACTAAGCAAGCTGGGAACATATAAATTAAAAGGACCAGAGTAAGAACCTCGAACTGTTCTTCATTTCTGGAAAACCCAGAAATAAAGAACAGGTCTGACATGAATTTCGAAGGCCTATATCTCACTAATTTGTTGTTGGATGGCCATGATATTAATTGATAATCAGAGTATTACACTTATACTACAAGCTATGTATCATTAGCTGCCTAGAAAACATAAGGATCATAGATTAATTTCTGGTCAAACCACCCACCTTGCTCACTGACAAGAAATCTGGGTTTAGACTGATGAACACCAAAAACACCTATAGCGACCGTTCTATCGCTATAGGGCCCTTTAGCGACAGTTTCTTAGAAAAATAATTATTTTTATTAAATAAATTGAAATAAATAGTTTTTAATTATTAAAAATACATAATAAATTATGAAAAATTATTTTAAAACCTGAAAATTAGTTTTTAATTATTTTGAGTATATTTCACAAATATTTAATATTTTTGGAATATAAATGGTATTTAATTTATTTAATTATAATATTAAATAAATTAGTTAAAAATGATTTTAATACTTTAAAAATCATAAAAAAATTATATTATGGTATAAGAAAATATTTTAAGTTATTTTTAATAACTTTTGATATTTTGTGATGAAATTCATCAATAAAATAATTTTAATGGAAAAATAAAATTAATGCTTTAAAAAATCATATAAAATGATTTAAGGGTTAGAAAAATATTTTAAGTTATAAAATATAACTTTTGATATTTTCCATGAAAATATTAATATTTTAATATTAATAGCAATTATCGGATAATGAATTTAATTTTTTAAAATCATATAAATATGATTTTAAAGTATTAAAATACTTTGATATATTATAAATATATTATAATATTATGTTATGTTTTTCATTAATATTTAGTTTTAAATAAATATTAATGATAAAGAGAATAATGTGGTATTTATAACAATTATTAAATAATGTTTTTAATTACTTTAAAAACATTTAAAGGAAATAATAAAGTATTAAAAATACTATGAGATAGTATAAATATATTAT
Source organism: Panax quinquefolius (assembly GCA_020205615.1). Taxonomy (NCBI): domain Eukaryota; kingdom Viridiplantae; phylum Streptophyta; class Magnoliopsida; order Apiales; family Araliaceae; genus Panax; species Panax quinquefolius. The sequence continues at coordinate 133,198 of JAINUW010000386.1, read as the reverse complement.
AATATTTTGGCATGTATTTCATTAATATTTAATAATAAATAAATATTAATGATATTAGAATATTGTGGTATTTAAATTGATAAATACGATATTAATGATTGGAAAATCATTTTAAATGATAATAATTATTTGAAAATTAATATTAGACTTGGAAAATTATTTTGATTAATAATATGATTATCTAAGAAAATTGTTAAGTGTTAAGGCAGAGTTTAATTGAACTTAAACTCGATAAATTGTCCATTAGGCAATCATCGGGATGTTAGAATTATGTAATAAGTTCAACTCGATCGTAATAGTTTGACTTGATACCGAGTTTGATGTGTTGAATAGACTGATAGAGTTATGTGTTATGTGTTTAGGTTATTCTATGTATATATATATATATATATATAATAGAATTATATTGTGATGATATTATTCTAATTTGTATATCGATATTATTTATATATTAGGTCTTCAGACAAAGCTTATTAAAACGCGTAAAGATTATCAACGAAACAGACAAGTTTTTCTTAACTCTACTTAGAGTTGTTTCATTCAGATATTCTTATGGTTAATCATTGCTGATTGCCACTGTAGAATTGTACTCTGTACATATTGCATGTATAAGTCAGGTATGAAAGGCTGATCACCTTCATTACGTTCGGTCTAGATATATTTGTTCATGTTTAATACTTGTTCATTCAAAAGTTTGTTCGCGCTAATTCACAACTATATTGATGAATTATAGCCAGCTTATTATTCTAATTCTTTCAATCATGATATATCCTTAAATAAATTTAAACTTGTTGGGCAACCTTCATGCTCACCCTTGCTATATCATGATAAACATTGCAGATTAAGACGAACACGTCGGATACAGGAAAAGGTTAAAGACAATTCCAGCTTTAAGTTTATGTGTGCAATTAAGTTTGTATAAGTAATATATATTAATGTTGTTTTAAGTCAAAGAAGTTATGTTTTGTGTATAATTTAAGGTTACTCGACCTTGGGGAAATGTGTGTAAAGTTTATTGTATAAACAATTTATGTTTATATCTTTCGCAATAGTAATAGAATGATTGTACTAGATCCATGGTAATTTGGGACCCGGATTTGGGGCTACTACAGTTGGTACCAAAGCTGTTGGTTATGAACATTAGGTAGGAATACTTGAGACTAATAACCGCAATGATTAGGATAAGATCTAACTCACATAGAGTTAGTTGGTCGGTAAGATTCAAAGACGAATCTCGGTGAGTTATAAAGATACAGAGTTCCCTAACTCTGATAATAAAGTTGAACAATAGTGATTAATAGATAGAGTTTAAAGGACTAAAGGTGCAGGGATCGAGATCGTAAAACAAAACGATCATAGTACAGAAATGAATCGTAATATATATGATGAGATCACCCCGTGATCTGATAAGGACATAGCAGGGAAAAGAATCAATATGATAATTGGAAAGTTTACAGCAAGATTGTTGTGTGAATTGGTACAGATTCAGGAAAGGATTATGAATACGAGTTAGATGCAATTCGTTTTGAGAAGGGAGTTAGTATTAGGTGGGGATTTCAATTGAGGACTCATGTCAGCAGCTGAGTTGTAGGATTCCTTGTATGGGCGGGGAATTTTACTTGGTGTAAAAACCACTTAGTTTCTGGCATTGATAATCATTGAAATGTTTGTGTCACGTTATTTGCTATATGCATATTAAGAGGGTGATTTCTTTCTCATGTGTATAACAGATAGATAGGTTATAGGTAAAGAATATAAGGTTAAGTACGAGTTCTTAAAACTCATACTTATGTGACATTCTTGACTCAAAGTTATATGAAATGTTTATGAACCCCTCCGCGAATGGACGCCAAAGGTCTAACTAGGGTAAGATCTTAAACTCATATGATTGTGGCAAGTTTATGAACTCATAAGTGTGGTTTGACGAACTGGGTATAGTTTTGTGTGAATGGGGAATTGAGGATTATAGGAATAGATATATTGTTAAGCAAATGATTATTAGTGGAGACATAAGTTTTCCAAAACTCCTAGCTATGCTAGACTTCAAAATTTTGACATCAAGCTAAATACAAACTATGTGCTTTTAAAAAAATAATATGTAGACTCGTAATCATTTTTGGAATGGTTTAAAGTATAGTCTATGCTACTTATTTCGAATAGACGCAAATGATTTGAAATATCAAAATATATTTTATTTATCACTCATGTACCATGTAACTTTGAAAAGTAGATGATAAAAAGTTGATGGAGTTGTAAATACAGGAATACTTAGTGTGAATTTGATCTAAAATCGTTATTCCACTATTGTATGATGTGTTATGACAAAGTCATACAATGACTGCATCCTCAAATGGATTGTTAATACAGTACAGCATCATGACGTCATTCTCAAAAATATTTTCAAAAATTTTAATTTGCCAACATGGTTTGGCTACACCTAAATAATTCGATTGAATTGAATTATTGATATGAATCTATGTTATTCGATTCAGTTAGACTAATGTTGTGAAAACTCTAAGTGTTCATTGAAAGAAATTTCCCGAACCAAATTGTTTTGGTGCGGAATCTAATATGACTGAGGTAAAATTTTGTGCCTACGATAGTGACGAGGAACAGATAAAATCAGTACTTGGCCAGTACAGGGCATACCGGGCTAATTACCCTTTGTGTCCGTAAGTTATGACGGTTTGCGGATGAATTTCCATTAAACCTTTGCGAAAATGACAGATAAATAGTCTATATGACTCCTCATCACAATTTGAAAATTTTTACTCTTGTGAGTGGTGTATTGGGTAGCATGTGGTGATGTGTATGAATGGTGCAAGCTATATGGTGTAGGTGTAAGGTGAATTTCGGGGACAAAATTCTTAGAAGAAGGGGTGAATGTGACAACCCGAGAAATTAGACAAATTATGAAAATCTTAAATGACGGAGTTAAGGTCAAATAATAGACCTAGACAGAAAATAAGTGTATGCGTTTGATATTTTTGGGAAGGAATTTTGAGGATTTCAAAATTCTGTGAAGGATTTAGGTGAATTATTCAAGATTAAGTGTATATGTGAATATGTTCTGTGAATATGGTTATGTATGTGTATCGAATGTAGTTAAGGGTTAAGGGTTGACCAGATAAATTTTATCAGTGTCAAACCCTAATTTTATTATCGAATATTGACGTTCAGTTAGAAAACCCTAGCAATGGATAAGAAACCCTAGAAATCGGTTCTGAAATCCTAAATTCTGTTTCGGGAATTCGAAACCCTAATTCAAAAATTAAAAACCCTAGTTTGGGAATGCAAATATTGGTATAAGGTTTAAACGTTATTAATGATAACCTGATTAAGGATAACCCTAAATAATTTAGAAAACCCTAATTTTTTGTTTAGAAACCCTAATTTATAATTAGGAAAAACCTGATTGTTAGTTTAATAATTTTAATGTTAATTAGGAAACATTAATCCTAATTTTCAAGTTATAAGTAATTAGAAAATCCTAATCTAATTAGAAACCAAATTTCTAAATTAGAAAGATTATTTTATATTTAAAACCCTAATTCTTGGGTTATAAACCCTAATGTACAATTTTGAACCTAATTGCTAAATTAGCAATTTTAATTAGGATAAATTAATCCTAATTAACAAGATTGAATTATGATTAGGAAATTTTAATATAATTATAGAATTCTAATTATAATAGGGAAATATTAATTTTCAATTTTGAAAACCTAGGTTGAAAATCTTAGAAAATTAAATTATGGAAAACCATAGGTTTTAACCCTAAGGGTTAAACCCTAAGGGTTGGATCAAATGTCAATTTTGTAATTAACATTAGAAATCAAATGACATTTATGCCCTTAGTCACATTTTTTTTATTAGCTAAAGTGCAAATCTTGCCAAATGTGAGTTGTTCACCAACTACAACCACTCCATGTGACACCAATCAGGCAATAATTGACAGCTATCTCAGCCAACTAGCAGCAATAGATTAAAAGTATCATATATATATCATTATAGTGAGAGAAAGCGCACTTGATATTTAAAAAAACTAGCCAAGCCCATTCTCTCTCTATATTTCGGGGTTGAGAGTGAAAAGGGAGAGATTAGATTAGGTTATATCACTACTTAGCTTTCCTTTATCAGCTCATCAAGATCAGAATCAAAGCTCAAGCTTCAAAGTAGTATAAACCCTAATTCTAGAAATCCTTAAAAAATTGTGTTAATGTTGTTGTTTGTTGTTTAGATATGTGTATAAGGGTGCCACATAGTGATCTGGGTTGTTAGATCATATATCTATATCATCTAGATGCATGAATTTACAGATTTCTCAAATTTGGAAAACTAGAAAAATTGGTGTCTGACAGTCAAATGTCAGGTCTCCTAGATCTGTCTCTGTTAATTGTTTTGGTGTTTTAAAGGTTTGTACTTGTTATATATATGTTATAAGGTCTTGGATTTGGAACTTGAATCAAGTCCAGATCATGTGTAGATTGAAAGTTACAAGCAGTCAAAGGTCGTTCACCGTTCACGAAATGAGTTTTTAGGCAGCCCAGTTTTGCCCAGAAAATTCTGACAACGTTTTGCAGGGCTTGAATCTTGCAGTGTTTTATGTTATTGGTCATGTTGTTGACTGAAGGTTGTAGACTGGTATATGAACTACAAAGTCATGCTATTAGATCACCCAGAATAACATTAGAATCAAAGATATACCATGTCAAACCAACGTTGACCGACTAGCCGGATGAAGATTCTGGAAAACCTATAATCTTCAAGAACAAGTTCCTGACAGGTAGTTTGACAGGCCTAAATCTTCGTTTGATGTTGTTGTTAGACTGATCTGAGGATATAGAGTTGTTCTCTGACTTCTCCACTACATATTGGAACCTTAATATCACACTAAGCGAGCTGGGAACATATACATTAAAAGGAGCAAATTAAGAACCTCGAACTGTTCTGCATTTCTGGAAAACCAGAAATGAAGAACAGGTCTGACATGAATTTTGAAGGCCTATATCTCACTGATTTGTTGTTAGATGGCCATGATATTGATTGATAATCATAGTATTACACTTATACTACATGCTAGGTATCATTAGCTGCCCAAAAAACATAAGGATCATAGATTAATTTCTGGTCAAACCACCTACCTTGCTTTCACGACAAAAAATGCAGGTTTAGGGCGATGAACACGAAGAACACCTATAGCGACGGTTACATAAGCTATAGGCCCTTTTAAATGACAATTTCTTAGAAAAATAATTATTTTATTAAATAAATTGAAATAAATAGTTTTTAATTATTAAAAATACATAATAAATTATGAAAAATTATTTTAAAGCACTAAAATTAGTTTTTAATTATTTTGAGTATATTTCACAAATATTTAATATTTTTGGAATATAAATGGTATTTAATTTATTTAATTATAATATTAAATAAATTAGTTAAAAATGATTTTAATACTTTAAAAATCATGAAAAATTATATTACTGGTATAAAAAAATATTTTAAGTTATTTTTAATAACTTTTGATTTTTTGTGATGAAATTCATTATTAAATTAATATTAATGGTAATTATTTTATTTAATGAATATATTAAATAAATTATTGAAAAATAAAATTATTGCTTTAAAAATCATATAAAATTGATTTAAGGGTTAGAAAAATATTTTAAGTTATAAAATATAACTTTTGAAATTTTGCCATGAAAATATTAATATTTTAATATTAATAGCAATTATCGGATAATGAATTTAGTTGTTTAAAAATCATATAAATATGATTTTAAAGTATAAAAAATACTTTGATATATTATAAATATATTATAATATTATGTTATGTTTTTCATTAATATTTAGTATTAAATAAATATTAATGATGAAGAGAATAATGTGGTATTTATATTAATAACGAGTTATTGAATAATGTTTTTAATTACTTTAAAAACATTTAAAAGGAAATAATAAAGTAGTAAAAAATACTTATGAGATATTATAAATATATTATAATATTTTGGCATGTATTTCATTAATATTTAATATTAAATAAATATTAATTATATTAGAATATTGTGGTATTTAAATTGATAAATATGATATTAATGATTGGAAAATCATTTTAAATGATAATAATTATTTAAAAATTATTATGAGACTTGGAAAATTATTTTGAGACTTGGAAAATTATTTTGATTAATAATATGATTATCTAAGAAAATTGTTAAGTGTTAAGGCAGATTTTAATTGAACTTAAACTCATGAATTTTTCGACTAGACCGTCAGGATGTTAGAATTGTGTCGGGTTCAACTCAGACTGTAATAGTTTGACTTGATACCGAGTTTGATGTGTTGAATAGACTGACAGGGTTATATGTTATGTGTTTAAGTTATTCTATGTATATATATAATAGTATTATATTGTGATGTTATTATTCTAATTTGTATATCGATATTATTTATATATTAGGTCTTCAAACAAAGCTTATTAAAATGCGTAACGATAATCAACGAAACAGACAAGTTTTTCTTAACTCTACTTAGAGTTGTTTCATTCAGATATGCTTATGGTTAATCATTGATGATCACCTTCATTACCGTTCGGTCCAAATATATTTGTTCATGTTTAATACTTGTTCAGTCAAAAGTTTGTTCGCGCTAATTCACAACTATACTGATGAATTATAGCCAGCTAATTATTCAAATTCTTTCAATCAGGATAAATCCTTAAATAAATTTAAACTTGTTGGGCAACCTTCATGCTCACCCTTGCTATATCATGATAAACATTGCAGATTAAGACGAACACGTCGGATACAGGAAAAGGTTAAAGACCGTTCTAGCTTTAAGTTTATGTGTGCAGTTAAGTTTGTATAAGTATTGTATATTAATGTTGTTGTAAGTCAAAGAAGTTATGATTTGTGTATAAGTTAAGGTTACTCGACCTTGGGGAAAAGTGTGTAAAGTTTATTGTATAAATAATTTATGTTTATATCTTCCGCAATAGTTTTAGAATGATTGTACCAGATCCGTGGTGATTTGGGACCCGGATTTGGGGTTACTACATTTGGTATCAAAGCTGTTGCTTATGAACCTTAGGTGGGAATACCTGAGACTAATAACTGCAGTGATTAGGATAAGATCTAACTCACATAGAGTTAGTTGGTCAGTAAGATTTAAAGACGAATCTCATAATCATTTTTGGAACGGTTTAAAGTATAGTCTAAGCTACTTATTTCGAATAGACGCAAATGATTTGAAATATCAAAATATATTTTATTTATCATTCATGTACAATTAACCTAGTGCAGAGATGATAAAAAGTTGACGGAGTTGTAAATACAAGAATACTTAGTGTGAATTTGATCTAAAATCGTTGTTCCACTATTGTATGATGTGTTATGACAAAGTCAAACAATGACGGCATCCTCAAACGGACTGTTAATACAGTACAACATCATGACGTCATTCTCAAAAATATTTTCAAAAATATTAATTTGTCAACGGGGATTGGCTACACCTAAATAATTCGATTGAATTGAATTATTGATATGAGTCTATGCTATTCAATTCAGCTAGACTAATGTTGTGAAAACTCTAAGTGTTCATTGAAAGAAATTTCCCGAACAAAATTGTTTTTGTGCGGAATCTAATAAGACTGAGGTAAAATTTTATGCCTATTGCAGTGACGAGGAACAAGTAAAATCAGTACTTGGCCAGTACAGGGTATACCTGGCTAATTACCCTTTGTGTTTGTAAGTTATGACGGTTTGTAGATGAATTTCCATAAAACCTTTGCAAAAATGACAGACAAATAGTCTATATAACTCCTCAACACAATTTGAAAATTTTTACTCTTGTGAGTGGTGTATTGGGTAACATGTGATGATGTGTATAAATGGTGCAAGTTGTATGGTGTAGGTGTAAGGTGAACTTCGGGGACAAAATTTTAGAAGAATGGGTGAATGTGACAACCCGAGAAATTAGAAAAATTATTAAAATCTTAAATGACGGAGTTAAGGTCAAATAATAGACCTAAACAAAAAATAAGTGTATGCGTTTGATATTTTTGGGAAGGAATTTTGAGGATTTCAAAATTTTGTGAAGGATTTAGTTGAATTATTCAGGATTAAGTGTATATGTGAATATGGTTATGTATGTGTATCGAATGTAGTTAAGTGTCAAGGGTTGACCATATAAATTTTATCAGTGTCAAACCCTAATTTTATTATCGAATATCGACGTTCAGTTAGAAAACCCTAGCAATGGATAAGAAACCCTAGAAACTAGTTCTAAAACCCTAATTTTGGTTCCAGTAATTCGAAACCCTAATTTGGAAAATTGAAAAGCCTAGTTTGGGAATGCAAATGTTGGTATAAGGTTTAAACGTTATTAATGATAACCTAATTAGGGATAATGCTAATTGGTTTAGAAAACCCTGATTTCTGGTATAGAAACCCTAATTTATAATTAGGGAAAACCTGATTTAGTTTAATAATTTTAATGTTAATTAGGAAACATTAATCCTAATTTTCAAGTTATAAGTAATTAGAAAACCCTAATCTAATTAGGAAACATAATTTCTAAATTAGAAAGATTATTTTTCTATTTAAAACCCTAATTCTTGGGTTATAAACCCTAATGTACAATTTTGACCCTAATTGCTCAATTAGCAATTTTAATTGGGATAAATTAATGCTAATTAACAAGATTGAATTATGATTAGAAATTTTAATATAATTATAGAATTCTAATTATAATTAGGAAATATTAATTTTCAATTTTGAAAACCTAAGTTTAAAATCATAGAAAATTAAATTATGGAAAACGATAGGGTTTAACTAGGGTTGGATCAAATGTCAATTTTGCCAATAAAATTAGAAATCAAATGACATGTATGCCCTTTGTCACATTTTTTTTATTAGCAAGAGTGCAAATCTTGCCAAATGTGAGTTGTTCACCATGTACAACCACTCCATGTGACACCAATCAGCCAATAATTGACAGCTATCTCAGCCAACTAGCAGCAATTGATTAAAAGTATCATATATATGGCATTATTGTGAGAGAAAGCTCACTTGATATTTTAAAAAATAGCCAAGCCCATTCTCTCTCTATAATCCGGGGTTGAGAGTGAAAAGGGAGAGATAAGATAAGGTTATATCACTACTTAGCTTCCCTTTATCAGCTCATCAAGATCAGAATCAAAGCTCAAGCTTCAAAGTGGTATAAACCCTAATTCTAGAAATCCTTAAAAATTTGTGTTAATGTTGTTGTTTGTTGTTTAGATATGTGTATAAGGGTGTCACATAGTGATCTGGGTGGTTAGATCATATATCTATATCGTCTAGATGCATGAATTTAAATATTTCTCAAATCTGGAACACTGGAAATATTGGTGTGTGACAGTCAAATGTCAAGTCTCCTAGATCTGTCTCTGTTAATTGTTTTGGTGTTTTAAAGGTTTGTACTTGTTGTATATATGTTATAAGGTCTTGGATCTGGAACTTGAATCAAGTCCAGATCATGTGTAGATCGAAAGTTACAAGCAGTCAAAGGTCGTTAACCGTTCACGAAATGAGTTTCTAGGCAACCTAGTTTTGCCCAGAAAATTCTGACAACGTTTTGCAAGGCTTGAATCTTGTAGTGTTTTATGTTATTGGTCATGTTGTTGATTGAAGGTTGTAGACTGGTATATGAACTACAAATTCATGCTATTAGATCACCCAGATAACAGTAGAATCAAAGATATACCAGGTCAAACCCGCGTTATTGACCGATCGGTGGATGAAGATTACGAAAACCCGTAATCTTCAAGAATAAGTTCCTAACAGGTAGTTTGATCGGCCTAAATCTTCCTTTGATGTTGTTGTTAGACTGAAATGAGTATATAGAGTTTTTCCGTGAAATCTCCACTACATATTGGAACCTTAATTTCACACTAAGCAAGTTTGGGAACATATAAATTAAAAGGACCAGAGAAGAACCTCGCGTTTCTTCATTTCGAAAACCCGAAATGAAGAAGATCTTACATGAATTTCAAGGCCTATATCTCAATCGATTTGTTGTTGGATGGCCATGATATTAATTGATAATCGAGTATTACACTTATACTACAAGCTATGTATCATTAGTCACAGAAAACATAAGGATCATGATTAATTTACGTCAAACCACCCACCTTGCTTTCATCGACAAGAAATCTGGTTTAGACTAATGAACACCAAAAACACCTATAGCGACCGTTCTATCGCTATAGGGCCCTTTAGCGACAGTTTCTTAGAAAAATAATTATTTTATTAAATAAATTGAAATAAATAGTTTTTAATTATTAAAAATACATAATAAATTATGAAAAATTATTTTAAAACCTAAAATTAGTTTTAATTATTTTGAGTATATTTCACAAATCTTTAATATTTTTGGAATACATCACCTATTCTGAGTCGCCAAATACATGGTACAGAATAAAAATACAATCTTAACTATACAACAAGAGAGCTGTGAGTTTAAATACAAATCCGCCTTCTGCATAATATCCACTCTCGTAATAAGTCCTCATTACATTTATTGTCACACTATTTAACAGAATAGTGAGGACTACTAGCTAATACTATCATCCGGACCATCACTCCGGTCCCCGACTCGTCCCAGCTACGTTCTCATTTCCTGAAGAGAACAGTGAAAAAAAAGGTGAGCTCAACTAGCCCAGTAAGAAATATTATGACTAAGATAATGCAGAATAAATTATCATTAGTCTTCAACAATGTTAAACTGATAATATACAATAGACATCAAGTTTAACTGCAGAAGACATACAATCCATTAAAAGAGTCAAGTAGAGAATAAAATCTACTATCTTTTATGATTTAAAAGGTTTTTCATCACTTATATCATTTGACTCGAATTTTAATAAATAATCCACATCATCCCTGCACTACGGCCAAGGATATTCATTAGGGTCACGACCACAAATTCCATGCACTACGGCCAAGGATATTTGTGTATTCATCAATGGTCATGATCATGCCAACAACTGTCCATCAATGCACTACGGGCTAGTGAGGACTTTTACCACATCATTTGTAACATTACGGTCATGATTACACTAAACAATCCATGGTCATAATCATACCAAGTCCATCCATGCTCTACAGGCCACAGATGACTTTCAAAAAAAAAAATTAAACATGAGGATGATGACAATGATATAATAATTCAATAAAACAAGTTCACAAATTAATTTATTCAAGAACTAATAACGTCCAAATTGTCAACATGATACTACTTTGTAGAGTAAAATTCAAGAATGCTCAGAAGAATATTTCCATGAAAATACTGGATGAAGCGCAAATATCAAGGATATTCCACTAATTTCATGGAGTATAGACGTCAAAATTTTAACTAACTCAGTATAATAACGAATGGAATAACAAAAGAAATCACCATGCATGTGGTACTTAGCATAGACAGATTATTCCAACAAAATAATAATAACAGAACCAGGTCAGGTGAAATTCACACCGACAGGATGTCCCAATAGAATAATAAATACGGAATAATAAATAATGGAACTCAGTCCCAGAAAAAGCATTGCAGACAGATATATTCGACAAAATAATAAATAAAGATTTTAACCAGTCCGTGTAAAACACACAGCATATGATATTCCAATGTATAATAACAAAGATTTTAACCAGTCCTGTAAAACACATGATGTGATGTTCCAACAAAATAATAAAGACAGAATAATAAAAGAATGTCACCAAGTATAGGGTAGATCATGATATAAAAGTTATTCCAATGTAATAATAAGAAATGGAATAACAACAGTTCTCTTCATGAATAAGAAAGAATAACACCCCTTACCGTAAAAGAAACTCTATATAAGAGTAGGGAAGTAGCAGAATACTTTTCTATAGTTTCTCTATAATTTTCTCTCTGGAGTTTCAGTGAATTCGTAAGAAATAATGAAGGAATGAGCTTCTATTTATAGGAGAATAGAAGTGCACTGTTCATGAACGATATAATTTTATAGAATCATTTTCTTCAATCAACTACAACTAAGTCAAACAACTAACCAATAAGATTACAACACAAATTAAAATATAACACATATATATAAACATATGTTTTCTATCAATATAATATATATCACTAGATTTTTATATCTCCCCATAACCAACATCAATCCCCCACCCACCCAAAAATCAATTTCACTACACTCTTACCCATCACTATCACACTACCACTTTTCCACCATTTTCCACTCACACACACATCACACACCTATCACTTTCACATATCATTTTCTCCCAACGTATACTCAATATATACATATACTTCCATACGTATACTCTTCCATTTCCAACATCATTTTTCCAACACATATGGGCCCCACATGTGGCCCCCACATGTGGGCCCCACCTTCAAGAAATTTTCTACCGATTATTTTGAAAAATGGGTAAATAGGAATCCATAAAATAAGTAAAATTTCATAAAAATAACCTTAATAATTTTAACAATATTTATCATCTTTATGATAATTCACAATATTAATCGAATGTGTCGTTCTAGGAAAGAGGGGCTTTCGATAAGGATTTCTCCTATTAGCGCCAAGCGCAATTAGGTGACCAAACCTCTCCTTGGCGTAACTTCTGACATCGTTATTGCAATTTATAATATTAATAACTCTGTCATTTCAATTATTGATTTAATAATATATAAAATATCGACAATAATTGAATCAAATAACGTGAGATACTATGCAACAATTACTATAGCAATAATTGAACAAAACCGAAAGTGACTTCTCACGTAAGCATTAATAATCAATACTGTAGTTACTACGCAACCACGCCAGACATCAGATTTTTTACTATTGAGTAGTTCAACAAGATTAACGGTAAAACTTCCGTGAAGTTATTTTCAATAAAATATTTTTGTCATTTTCTCAATCCGATAATAATTCCGTTGTGGGGTCCACCAATGATTGTGCCATCGTATGAATATTCTCCGACACAAAGAATATTCCCTGACCAATCGAATATAATACAACAACTTGCATACTTTGCAAAATTTATAAATACTACCCACAATTATAACATTATATCAAATCCACTCCATAATATTTAAAAAAATATTTCGAGAAATTTAAATCTTTATTCATAAAATCTGGGGTCTCACAGTATAGCTCGGCGTTGATAGGTGGCATGAGATCAGTGAAGGCATGACATGAGGGTCGACTAGAGAAAAGAAATTAAGCATTGATGAAAAAAAAAAAGAAATAGTAGCATGTCAAAGGATCATTAGCAGCATGATAAGGAAGCAGCAATAGCAGAACACAAGAATGCAGATTGCAGGAGCGCCAGCGACCATGCAATCAGATAATCTGGAACACACGCATTCCGCCTATCAACCTAGGAAGAGCTTATTTTGCATACACGCTACCACCAGATCAATTTCGTGATCAATGAATACGCAAAGTGTACACTATTCAACAAGTAATAAAGTGAAAGTAGAGTATCGCTCCCACGAGGAATTATTTAATAAAATTACCAAATACTAACTCTTAACCAAATCAATTTTATTTAAACAATCAGAATTGTGATTTTCTAATTAAGAAAACTAAATTAACAATTAAAAGAAATTATTCTAAAATAAAACAAATAAACAAACTAAGATTTGATTGAACTCAAATAAATAAGGATTAAGACTCCAATATCTCCAATTATAAACTATAAATAAATTATCCAATTATCCCAATTATTATATCTACTGAATTGTTAACAGGAATTCTCAAATGCCAAAAGCCCTTTTCCAAGTGATCAATTGCCTTTTATTTAACCCAGATTAATTTTGCTATATTCCTATGCAAAATAATTGAATTAAACTCGTTACAATCCCAATTCCTTATATGTTACATGCGACAAATAGATATTTCCATTCTATTCAGAAATCTAATTATTCACTGTGTAAATAACTAAGTCACACGTCACCATGCCCAGTTCTAACCCTAGAATTCCTCTTCTATTTCCTTCTAGAGTAGCAAGGTAATTATTGGCCAAATAATTAATCAATCAGCACAAAGCAAGATGACCAATTCACTTCAACATAAATAATTAGAATAAATCAAATAATCAATTCATAATCATAAAAGGTTCAATTGGAATCTTAATAAAAGAGTTAGTTCATAATTAATGAATTAAAACCAAGAATCCACAATTGAATAGACATTAAAAGATAAAAGTATGATACGATAAAAGAATAGAATCTGTTGTCAGGAAATCTGATGCTCCCCTCTTGCTCTTGCTCTTGATCTCCAGTGTTCTTCAATTTGCTTTAATCTTCAATGGCTAATTAAGAACTAGGGTTTATTTTCTAATCTAATGGAGTGTTTGATCTAAGCTAATCTATGTATTCTCCCTTAATTTTATGCCTTACATCATGTATTTATAGGTTACAAGTCCAATTTTTAGCTTAGGAACAAACCCAATCCAATTTGGAGTCAAAAAGGTGTCAAAATTCCCCCAAAAATGCGTCCAAGCCCAACCAACCTCTTCCCAAATACTTCAAATACAAGGCACGATATGTCAAACATCATTTATTAGCGCCCGCCACCGCAAATAAGCTTGAAATAGGCACCCCGGCGATGGACCCTTTTCTGACATTTTTTGCTCCGATGACCTTTAGGAAAATGGCCATAACTTCTTCGTCCAAACTCGGAGTTTGATGATTCAAGATGATCCATAAAGAGGAGACGTAGATCTACTACTTTCATTCTTTAAGGTTTTCGAAATAAGGCTCGGAGAAATACTCAAATTGACTCTGAAGTGACTGCTGTGTAAATGGCAAGCCAAAAATGCGAATCTAGCCACCCCGAACGTCGATCCAAGTAACTTTTGTCAAAATTCCTACAAAACAACATAAAACATGCTTGAATAGACACAAACACTTAAAAACTATTCTTTAAGACTTGAGAACAATAATAAATTAAGCCCGAATGTATCCAATTCATGGGTGTAAAACTCACTCATCACCCGCGCTTATTTTGTATGGGGATCTCGCGCGGCCGCGTGTGTCATCGACTGCAGTTGTTCACTTTTTTTTTTAATTTTGAAATTTGAAGTGTTTGGGTTGGTATAAACTACTTTGGTTGGTACCAGATGTGATTATCTTTAGTTTTAATCAGTTTTTCATATTATAGTACTAGGGTTCTACGCTTTTGAACGAATTCCAACGAGGATCCAAGCATAGACTTAATATTTTATACTTCTTCTTTATAATTCAATCATTGATTACGAACTACTTTTATGTTGCTGGAGATTATTGAGGATTTGAACAGAACTCTTGGAATATAATCAGCAATTGGGTTTGATCTATTCTATGTTCTCTCTCAATTGTTCTTATTTATTTTCCATGTGTTGCTTTAATCCCATAATGGCTTTCGGTTCAGCGGTGAACTAAACTCCATTATGGGATTCTAATAGATTTTGATAAGTAGTCTAATTGATGGCTTGATTGCTTGATTGTTTATGTATCATCAGAATTTCTATTATGATTGAGTTGAATTCATGAATATTTGATTACCATTCATTTTATGTACTTGAATGGAATTGAAAAATGACATGCAAGTATGGTTATAATCATGATAGCATGCGTGTATGAGGCTGAATTGTCTAGCTTTATATTTTGTGAATCAGATAGTGATTTACTATTTTACCATGTGTAGTAACATAAGGGCTTGTGCTTAAATTCAATATGGCTGCAATTTCACATAGAATTATAGTGATTTTGGTTCTATTGGTGATTATATGATTTCTGTTGTATGTGGATATTATGTAAGTAGGTCATAATACATTGAAAAATGGTTATGTCTACATTCGTGCTCTTGGCTAATTTTTTGTGGTACGCGAATAATCTTGCATGATGGTGGTATTTAGATGAATTATTAAATGAAGTTAGGATCCCATTATTTCCAGATTTGATTTATTATTCTATTTTTCTTCTTTTAGTTATTATTTGAGTTTAGAGTAATTCAAAATCATAAGCATTTGTTTAAGCATATAAAAATAGTGATATAGTTGATGCATAATAATTTAATTTTGAAACCTTTCTCCATGGATCGATACTTTACTTACTCTGTATTACTTGTTGACCCATGTATGCTTGGATGAGTTAGAGTCCTTTTGTTAGAACTAAAAAGGAGGCAACAAGTTTTTGGCGCCGTTTCCGGGGAAAGGCGTTTAAATTTATTATTATTATCATCATTTTTAAGCTATATTGTATGACTTAGACAAATCTATTCTTATCTCATTTCTATTTTTGTCTTTGTTTTTGTTTCAGGTACTTATATATATTTCATGCACACACAATCATCCAATTCCGAATTGATACCAGTACAGGACAACATAAATGGGAGAGGTTGGAAAGCGAAAGTGCGTAGAAATTTGCAAGCAGAATTAGAAGGAACAACATCTAATATGGCAGCCGAAGGACAAAGAGAAGATCATAGAGAGGAGCATAGGGCTTTGAGGGACTATTCCATGCCAAACATTAATGGACTGTAGTCAAGCACAATCAGACCAGTGATAGCAGCTAATACCTTTAAAATAAAGCCAATCACTATTCAAATGGTTCAGAATTCAGTACAGTTTGGGGGTGCTGCTACAGATGATCCTACTGAGCACCTATTGAGCTTTATTGAGATTTATGACACGTTCAGATATAACGGGGTGACGGAGGATGCTATCAGACTTAGACTGTTTCTATTTTCATTGAGGGATAAAGCAAGAAGTTGGCTTCACTTTTTACCTTTAGGATCAATTACTACATGGGAGGACCTAGCACAGAAATTCTTAGCCAAGTTTTTCCCAATGGCTAAGACTGCGAAGATGAGGACAACAATTTCTCAGTTCGAGCAACAACAGGGTGAATCTCTATATGATGCTTGGGAGAGATACAAAGAAATGCTAAGGAAGTGTTCGCACCATGGTATTCCAGATTGGATGGTGATCAACACATTTTATAATGGATTGGGATGGCAGTCAAGGCCGATTGTATATGCAGCTGTAGGAGGAGCGTTATGGGCAAATAGTTATGAGGAAGCTTATAACCTTATTGAGACAATGGAAGCGAATGATTTTCAAAACCCTACAGCCAAGATGCCACAGCCCAAAGTTGCAGGTTTGTTCGAAGTGAATGCTATCACTCAGTTGTCAGCACAGATGGCATCCATGGCGAAGAAAATTGATTCATTGACAGAGAATAAGGCGAAGACTGTTGCATTTGTGGGTGAAATTTATGCAGGGTCACACTCAATGGATCAATGTGCTATTAGCTCGGAGTCTGTGTAGTATGTGAGAAATTATAGGAAGGATCAAGGGCAATTTCAGAACACATACAACCCTAACAACCGTAACCATCCAAACTTTAGTTGGTCAAATAATCAAGGAAATCAAAAAAATTAGTTTCACTTAATCACCAATTTCAACACAAACCAATTTCAAATACGCTTTACACAAGACCACCTTTTTCCACCGGATTTTCTCAACAACAACATCACACTCCAACAGACCTCAAAGAAGAAAAGAAATCAAAAATGGAGGAGATGATGATGAAGTACATGGCAAATACAGAGGTGATGATCAAAAGCCAAGCAGTGGCTATTAAAAATATAGAAACTCAAATGGGTCAAATGGCGAGCATGCTTAACAATAGGCCCTAGGGTTCATTGCCAAGTACTACGGAGGCAAATCCAAGAAGAGAAGGGAACGAATGGTCAAAGATCATCACCTGTGTTTGGGAGACAAAGTTGCGAAAATGAGCATGGCGCAAATTGCCGCACATGTTTATAAAGGAAGATGCACTACATTTAGACGAGGCAAAAATTGTGTTTGAGAAGAAAGAGAACCAGGAAGGTTCTGAGTTACAGCAGGAAGAGGATAACAAAGCAGGTTCAGTTAAGAATCTCGTGAGTAATATACCACTAGTTCACCCTCCGGTTCCGTATCCACAGAGATTGAATAAGCAGAGGGAAGACAAGCAATTCAGTAAAGTCTTGGAGGTCTTTAAAAAGCTACAGATTAACATACCTTTCGCCAAGGAATTCGAACAGATGCCTAGTTATGTAAAGTTCATGAAGGGTATCTTGTTAAGGAAGAGGAGATTAGAAGATTTTGAGACAGTGGCCCTAACGGAGGAATGTAGTTGTAAGACCCCAACTTATTATTAATGAAATTTAATTTTCTCTATTTATTATTTTGAAATAGTAAGGGTTGATTTGATTAATATGGATAGTTAGGGGTAAAATACGCAAATATTTCAAAATAAGCAAGTGGTTATAAAATATTCATTGTTGTTAGGAATATTCGTTTGGTCGTGGAATATTCGTACTTTCTTGGAATATTCGCATTTATTTACAAATGACCATGTGGGCCCCATAACGAAAAAGCGATTGGATGAAGAAAACGATAAATATAAGTTGTTTAAAAATAACAAATAGAATCGTTACCTTTAATAATCGTTAAAATACTTTCTTGGTTAAAACACAAGAGCACACCAGATTGCACCAATTATTGATTCTTACGTGAAGAAGGCACTACTTAATAATGGTTACAGAATTATCGCTCAAGATTTTATTGATTCAATAATTATCGCATTGATATTTTATATTATCGTTGTTTCAATAAATTGTCATTACACGATTTTCCATTATCTGAGCAATAATTCATATTATCCTAATAATATTATTGGATAACATTATTGGCAATGTCTAGAAAGTTCGCTCTAAGGAGAGGTTTGGTCACCTAATTGCGCTACCAAAGAAGGAGAAATCTTTATTGAAAGCCCCATCTTCCCTGAACCGCTTGGTCATCAATATTGTGATTATGTAATATTATTTGTGAATAATTAATTATTGATTCATATGATAAGAAAAATATTGATTTTATGTGGATATAGATGGAGAAAATTTTTAATGTGACAATTATTGAAAATTGAAATTTTATTTTTTCTCGATAAAATAATTCATTTAAATATAATATTATATTTTAATAATATAATAATGGTGATATTTTTACAACGAATGTGGATATATGAGTATACGAGGAGGAAGAGTATTTTTGTTGCAATAAATGTTTAAAACATGTTAAACATGCTCATGGACCCCATTTATCGATCGAAATTTGATTATAAATGTAAAATCGCCTGCTTATGGATTTCTTCAATTTTTG
Organism: Panax quinquefolius; assembly: GCA_020205615.1. Lineage (NCBI taxonomy): Eukaryota > Viridiplantae > Streptophyta > Magnoliopsida > Apiales > Araliaceae > Panax > Panax quinquefolius. Next base: position 113,975 of record JAINUW010000386.1, on the reverse strand, counting down.
TTTGGAATTTGGAAAACTTTCTTCTTCAAAGTTGTAGAGAATTGAATTTCCTATAAAAAGTCGCGAGATTAAAATTTTCTGGCAAAAGGGCTATTTATTATGAATTATTGAAGTTCAAGTTCAAATAATTAATTTTTGGAAGTTTAAAATATTTAAAATTAGAAAAATGTTTTTTGTTGTTAGTCTTGTGTAGTGGGCTGGTTGGTGGCTGATGTTGGGCAAATTAAGTGTGCGTTGGAAAAATATATATATATATTAGTAATTTATTAAATTTTTACTTTAGTGTTTCTAAGCAATTTCCTATAAATAGGTGCTTTAGGTTAGAATTGAAAATCACACCAAAATCAAGTTTTCTCTCTATATTATCGAGTTTATTCTTGTGAGTATTTTGAGTATACTTTGAGTATTGCTATACGGCAAATTCAAGTCATAGCCTTTATATCCTGTTTCAACTCAGTAAGTATCGCCTTTGTGAGGTAAGGGATATTATTTTTTTAATGATATTATTTATTCTAATATCATTATGCCAAAGTATTGATCTGAATTTTTAATCAAATTTGGAACTTTTAGTGTCTCAGTTTACTATTCACGATACTGACTATTCACGATATCACGATACTATTCACAAATACGCAAGACTATTCATCAAAAATGAAAATTTTCCTTTTTCCAAAATATCTATTCGGATACTAGCTTTGATTGTATCCATGTTTTGATCATTCTTGAATTTTACACCACTATGATTATTTTTGAGGTATTGTTGGACATGGATAAAACAAAGTACTAATCCTTAATCCTTAATCCTCACATTTTGTTTCAATCGGATTCGCTTTTTAAAAAATTTTTCATCATCCTCGCCTTAAATGATGATATTATTGAATATCTTTGGCCCAGAAGTGCAAAGATGAATGATTTCGATGAATATCTTTGGCCAGTAGTGCAAAGATGAACAGTGTTTAGATGAACACACTAATCGATGAATATCTTCGGGCTGTAGTAAAAGATGAATATTTGATTCCGTATATATATTGGTTGATGTTACAGGATAAAAGATAGATTTATGAACTTTTAAATTCATACATAGAAGATAGTAGTTTGCATTCTCTACTTAACTCTTCTAATGAATTATTATTTCAATATGAATATTGATTTAAAATTTGTTGTCTATTGTATTCTATTAGATTTTTCCTTTTGAAGACTAACGATAATTTGTTGTATATTATCTTAGTCATAATATTCTTTATCGGGCTAGTTGAGCTCACCCTTTTCCTTTTTGTTCCATTTTTTCTTCTCGTGAGGCGAGAATATAAATGAAGTACGAAGCCTGGGTATGGAATGAAAGTTCTAGAGAGAGTTATTTAGTAGTCCTCACCATTTTTGTAAAATAATGTGTCAATAAATGTGATGAGGATTTATCTGAGTATAGATATTGTCTAGAAGATAATATTTGTATTCAAACTCACAGTTTTATTGTTGTAATAATAAAGTTGTAGTTGTTTCTCATTTTAGTTATTATTTGTAGTTAGAATAAGTCACACTTTTGATCTTTAGTTTAATCATATAGAAATAGTGATTTGATTGATGAATAGTAGTTTAAATTGAACAATTTTCTCTGTGGGATCGATACTTTACTTACTCTGTATTACTTGTTAACACATGTATGCTTACATGTGTTAGAGCTCTTTTGTCATAACTGAAAAAGAGGCAACAAGGTGTCAAATTGTCATCTTGCCACCTCAACCACTGTGCGTCGTCTAAACATTTCATACATACAAATCTACACAACAATGTCCCACAAGAGCCAAGGAGTTCCAATCCCGAGTGACTATTACGCGTGGTAGGACACCGGATAGAATTTGAAGCATGAAGACCATGCGCATGGTCCCCTATTCCTGACTTCGTACAACCTCTAATCCCATGTCATTGCGTAACTCTCGACAAAAGCAGTCCGAAGAAGGTCTTGTACACCTCGTTCGGATGCTCAGATTAAAGTTCTGCAAGTTCGAAAGTGACATCACAAAGGCACGAAAGTTAACGTATTTTGAGATGGCAGACCATGGAGCCCGGCACCTCGGCAGCACATGCAGTGCATCTTCAAATCCAGCAGTACACTCAGGGCTCCCTCTATAAATAGAGGGCTTGGGGTGGCCATTTGGAAAAGAAAAAAGGCGAGGAAGACATATCCAATTTGCTCTGTACACACACCATATTGAGTGTTTCCTCATTTTAAACACCTGTTAGCTCACATATATTTATATTTTTACCGGCGGGAGCTGAGTGTTTATCCATCTAGAGTCATAGAAGCCTGCTTTGGCAGCCCACTATAAGCCTTCTCACACTCCATAAAGCCTTTCTCTTCATCTTTGCACACACTATTCTTCACATTGAGAGTCGTGTTGTGTGCGTATGCCCGGACTTCGGTCCGTGGTTTTAATTTCTGTCTATATATATATACTTATATATGTATATATTTATATATGGACTAACATTATCGAGTTATGCCTCGATTGAGCCTAAACTTATGTTTGGAGCATTTACTTGCTTATATATATATATATATATATATATATATATAAACTATTGTCAGACTCTGTCTGATGAGCCTAAATTTTACATTCGGAGCGTTTATTGCTTTTATACATATATATTTATATATATACTATTGTCGGACATATTCCGATGAGCCTGGGTTTTATATCCGGTGCGTTTACCGCTTTTATATATATATATATATATATATATATATATATATATATATATATATATATTTCGCCAAATCGGAGTTTACTTTGAGGCCTTTTACTGCTTTATTTACATTTAGTCCCGCCTGGAGTTTACTTCGTGGCGGTTGATCGTATTTACTGCTTTCTTTACACTTAGTCCCGCCTGGAGTTTACTTCGTGGCGGTTGATCATCTTTTACAACTTTATTTACATTTCTAATCCCCCATGGAGGTGCTTCGTGGTGGTTGATCATGTCCATATATATTTTTACCGCTTTTATATATTTACATTTCTGATCCCCCACGGAGGTGCTTCGTGGTGGTTGATCATGTCTATATATATTTATAGCTTTTATATATATAACTGCTTACTTCTTTTCATATAAATTGTGGCATCATGTGAGCCTAGGAAATCATGTGATCATAGATTCAATCTACTGAATCTAGATTCGGTTCCCATGATGGACATTTTCAGCTATAAGCAGCTTGTACATTATTTACGGTGTCTGAATTTCCTTGGATGGTTGTCATGCCCATGAGGAGTTCGCAAGATCATTGTATATTATTTTCTCAAGATGCCTCGCATCTCAAAAAATAAAAGCAAACAAGTGAACATTTAATAATAAAATGGAAGAATGAAAATGTCTCAATTCCTATTGAGCATGTGGTTTGAAAAACCTCTTTATATAAAACATCATTGCTATATCTTGCTTAAAACTGAATTTTGTATAAATTCAAACCCTTTAGATATAGGTGCGAATGAGGCATCGCATCTACTTCCAAATAATTGCAAATTGATCCACACACACACATTCATATAACAGCTTCTTGAAAAGTGGCGTAATCGGTAGCAACACTTGATGTTTGGGGCCGCTTAACACCTTCCCTCCGCATAATCAAGCCCCCGAACACAAATGAATCTCAGTTTAACAGACCCGTTTAGCAGTGTTACATCACTGGGTCAATGTACAAACCTTTTCTCAGTTGTGTTGGTGCAACCAATTAAAAACACCAACTGGTGACTCTTTCAGTCAAATCAACGACATTACACATGTCAGACCTTTTTCACTTGTTTTTTCAAACAAATCTCACCTAACACGAGAACACCAAAGAACAAGTAACGAAAAGGGACAAATAAAAATACCGACGTCGACACGAGCAAGTAGCACCTATAACGACCGAGAAATTCGGATCCTTTGTAAAATAATTTTATTTAAAAAACTAATGAATAAAATTATATTACTTGTTATTATTATGTGTTAGTAAAAATAATGTCATTTTATAACTTAGAAACGTCGGAACGTCGTAGTATTTTTGTGACAACCCGATATTTTCTATATAAATAAATCATAAATTTTCTATATAATTTTTTTTATTTAAAATAAATATGGGTGATATGTGCCAAGGTAATATGTATATGTTTATATGTGTGATAAATAAAATTTATTTATTACATTAATTATTAGAGATAATTTTATTTTACAAATATTAATTATTATAAATTATATTCTTATAATAATTAATTTTATATTAGAAATTTTTTATTAATTATTTTTCATGAAAATATAAGTATGTATTAATTAAATAATATATGAAATGATTTTTAGAATAATTATAATAATTATTTTATGAATTTTGTTCAAAGTTATTAAGTTAATTATTAATAAGGTTAATTACGACAAATAAATCAGATATGGAATCCAAACCCTAATTCTGGGTTTTGATCAATGCATGAGAATAATATTATACTATTAAATATATTTTGATTTTTCAGTGCTATAAATATGTACTGTATGTACGTATTGATAATGATTGGTTAATTATGGTATATTATGAACAAAACCCTAGTAATATTTTATAGATCCTAATTTTGATGTCAAACGAGATTTTTAAAATCATAAATATTCGTATATGAAGTGAATGATGTGTACTAAAAGGATTTGATGCTAATTAGGATACCCTAATTATAGGAAACCCTAATTGTAAATTAAAACCCTTGTTTAATAAATAAAACCCTAATTGCATTATTAGTAACCCTAATTATTATAATCCTAAATCTTAATTGCTATATTAGCAAAGTTAATTATGATTAGTGATTATAAAACCTAATGTTCCTGTATAACATAATTATTACTCTAATCTAATTAGCAAACCTTAATTTTTAAATTTTAGAAACTAAAATAATTTTATTTTACTATTCCCAAACCCTAGTTGCTAAAACCTATTTATGTTATGTGCTAAACCTTAGGATTAAACCCTAAGGGTCAAACCCTAAGGGTTTGTCGAGATTACAAGATTGCCATTAATTTTGCAAGGCTATGGACCAAAATACCCTTATGTGCATTCTTTAATAGCTTGTTTGTAGAATTAGCTAAAACTTTATTTGTTTACCAACCCATACTAACCCCATGTGACTTAAAATTTGCCTGCAATTGAGCTCTTTATCATCCAAATACATTGCACATTTGTAGTATATATAGATTAGAGAGAGAAATATTTCATTTGTTCACTAACTTTTGCCCAACACTAAACCAATCCTCTCTCTCACTAAAACCAACGATTTTAGCAAGCATTTCAGTTCCATTTTCAAGCCTCGCGAAATCCACTAACAGATTCATAAGCCAAAAATCAGAAATTAAGCATTTAAGGTATAAACCCTAGCCTTGATTTATGTTCTATAATTTGTTCTTAGATCTTGTGTTTAAGTATTAGATTATGTTGGTTTTAGTGTTTATAGATGATCTGGGTTGGTATCTGACGGATCCATAACATCTATGAACTCAAATTAATGATTTTCAAAAATCTGGAAAATTTTATTTTTGTGCCTGACAATGAAATGTCACACACTATAAATCTTTGGTTGTTAAGTGTTTTTGTTATTTTCAAGTTGTTATTGGTAGCATGTAATGTGTTCTTTAATCTCCAAGTGGAATCTGTGTCATTTGATCTCTAGATTTGTAGATATTAGCAGTCAAAAGTTGTCGACCGGCGATTGACCGGCCAAATTCAAGCGACTTGAAGGTTAAAAACTCAAATCGACAATGTTTTTCAAGGCTGAATCGATGATTTTGATGTTATTTAATGTTGTTGTTTGGTACATTATGTAGCTGGTTATGTGGACTATAGATATAGGTCATTATATCCCTTAAAACATCAGTATATTGATCAGGTTAGGTGGTCAAACTAGCCAACTGAATCGATTTACATGCTTCGAATTTCCAGAAATGGGAAGAACATGTTTTTCTGACATGCTTTGACCGACCCATAGCATCTTGATCCGTTGTTGTGTTGATTATGTTTTGTAATAGAACTCTTTAGTTACATGTTGTCTACATACTGAAGTTTATAGATCACAAAAACAATGCTCGATCAATATGTAGTGGATGCCCAAAAGTGAATGAAAGTTCATTCGTTCTTCATTTTCTCCGGTAACCCAAAGAACGCAATTTAGAAATTTGGATTTTTATTGTAAAATGATTTTATTAAATTAAATAATAATAAAATCATATTTTATGTGACATCAAGATGGTTGTTGTTCTATAACCTATTGATGTTGGAATGTTGTAGTATTTGAGCTACATGAAGGAATTAAAGTGTTTGAATTTCTAAGACGAAAATAAAAGTTTTTCGAGAAATTTTCCGAAAACACTATTCATCGGTTTTTGTTCGGAAATTATTTTCGAATTTCCAAGAAATACGTGATGATAGAATATTAAGGTAAGGTGGATTATGTAATAATAATCTAGTTATGGAAAACGTAATGTTTCGCTTGCGGACTTAAATTAAGAATGTAAGGAAAGTGAAGAATTAATGCGTTAAGAGATAATCGTATGATATGTGAGTATTGTATGAAGAAAGAAAACGAGTATAATACGGGGTATTATATGAGTTAGTATGAAGGAAGAAATATCGTATATTATGAAGTAATATACGAAGTATAATACGATGATGATACATAAACTATAAGTATATGTATTAAGTAATGAAAATGGACTTGGAAGATTGATTATAATTGGTACAAGCCCAAATGAATTCAGGGTTAAGGCCCAAGCTAGATTCCATGAGTTGTCTAACCCATGGGGCAACCCATAGTAATGTGAGTAATGTGAGTGGTGATCAAGATAAGTGATAACCAAGATAAGTGGTGATCAAGTAAATAATGTAATGGCCAAGTTAGGTGAGTAATGACCAAGCAAAGGATAGAATTTGTGTTGATCAAGTTATGAATAGTAAGGAGGTGGTTTAGTGTATTAACTAAATTGCCCTAAACCTTGCAAGTTCTATAAATAGTGAAGGTTGGCAAGTCATTTGCTAGTTGTTCAAATAATCTAAACACTCTCTCTCAAAGTGCTTAATTGTTAGGGTGAGTAAGTTGTAATAAGCTACTTACATAAGAAGAAGAAAGAAGCTATTTATCAAGAACTTCTAAAGTAAGATCCTCTTCTCCAATTATCTTCTATCTCTAACATGATAGGTTGATAAGAAAAGTTTGGATTATGGAACATTAATGATAAAAAGTAAGAAGTATGTGTAAGTAATGAACTTAAGCCATATAAGTTGGTAATAAGTCCTTTAAGCTAGCATAAGTTATAAACTTATGTGAAGGAATTATGAACTTATAATGAGTTTTGCAATATAAGGAATATGGAAGTAAATGAACTTTTATGATCATATGTATCAAGTATACATAAGTAAAGCTATATGATGAGAACATATATGTATGATGATTAAGAAACTTTAATGGTCATAAGTTAAGAATGATAAGTTCATAATTAGTTTATAAATTTATCAAGTTATAAGCTTATGAAAAAATAAGTTAAAGTCCAACCATGAGTATAAGTTGTTGGAATAAGTAGGTTAATATGTTCACATGATGAATGAAATTCATTTGTAATGTTGAACAAGTCATAAGAATGAAGATTTGCCGGAAATCGCACGATTAGACGATAATCGTCGAATTCGTAAAGTTCTCGGAATGGAAGTCAAATTTTGAGTTTGAGCTTGGAAATGTTATTTTCCAATGCAGACATGTCATGTTCGCTATTTAAGAGTCATGGACTCAAAAATGAGCGAATTCATGTGTAAACGAAGAACGAAATACCAACGCTCACGAACGCTTATCATTTACATTAAAAATGAACCAATAGTTTAATTTTTAGCAAACGAAGTCAAATAGATGAAATTCTTTCATGAACGCGTAGATTACGTAATTTGTGAACCACAGGCTTTTGAACGAGCCAATTCGGACTTATAACAAAAGAGTTATGCGTCCGGGAAGTTCACAAAAATTCAAAGAGTGAAAATGTTTTATGGTGCACAGAGTTGGCGCCGCGGCGCCAACCCTAGACCAATTAGTCACGCCGCAGTGCCATGAACGGTCTATGTCACACTGGAAACTGGCGCCGCAATGCATCCCAGTAAGCAAGGACTCGCGTCACGCGACAAGTCAAGTCCGGGGCCAACGATTATTAACTCAATGGCATGCCAAGTGCGAGATGCAGTAGAGCTAAGTCAAAGCCATGCAGCCAGCCTCTTTGACAAATGATAGTGAAGAATATTTGTGAATGTAAAGCAAGAAAGGGTTATTAGGTTAAGTTAAACCTACCTTAAGAAACCTAAAATAACATTGCTAAAGCATTGTTAAACCTTAAAAGTAATGTGTAAAGAGTGGTAATAACCTATCCATCTATGAATGCAAATAGAATGATGAAATCAGAATGAATAGTAATCAAGTCTAATATACAAATTAGATTGAGATGAAGGGTAAGATATAGTCAGATACATACTTGGTTATGTGTGACCTAATGTAAGGCATTATGTGATCATGTATTGTAGAGACTTGAAAGACTTGAACGTAAAGTAAATTACATCGTAGCAGACGCTTAAGGCAAGTATTCTAACTCTTGTCTCAGTTCAATCTGAGCAAGTTTTTGAAGTTCATGTATCCTTACGCATGAATTGAAGTACAATGAAGTTAAAGCCAGTTCTTTTGGCTAGACTTGACATATTGAGTGGATTGTTGATAATCTATTCATCTGTTATCAAATGTGATTATCTTTTGTTAACTACTTGATATGGTTTTCAAAAGATGACTGAAATATTAAACAAATATTTTGTCGGTAAAACGACAGGCACGTGAGGTTGCCAAATGATTAAACGTACATACGTTTAATGGATGTAGTGTTGATCAACATAGAGTACAATAGGCTGATCACCTAGAAGTGCTCGTAAGTAATATCGGGCTTATGGACTTAGTTCCGGGTTATCCTTTTTAAAGAAAGAATGAATACTCGTGGTCTTTGACCGGAGTGAATGTTTTACTAAATATTGATGATATTGTAAAACATTTTGAAAGGAAGATGAAGTGCTATTTTGAATTATAAATAGTACTTCATAACTATTGTTCAGTTATCGAAGATATATGATTCATATGTATCAAGCATGTTGTTATTGGAATTGTTATACTTGCTGAGTTAGTTATGCTCACTCTTGCTTGAACCATATGAATGCAGCTAAGACTGAACGTCCCGAAGGATCAAATAAGGATAAAGGAAAAGCTAAGGCAGATTATTAAGTTGTCTTGTAATGGTATAGGTTTATTGTTGTAATGTAATGAATATTATGACAAAGAACCTTTGTAACGGGTATAGAACCTGGGAAATGTAAATATTACCTTTAATATATAGACGTTATGTTCGTTTCTTTGAGACTATTCAATTGAATGAATGTATGAATGTTTATGACAAGATAAAGACCATCCGCCGGTTTGGAAGATACCCTTGATTTGGGGGCGCCACAAGTTGGTATCAAAGCTTAGGTTATGAAACTTAAGGGGATTAGAACCTTAAGTCATAACCTTAATAAAGAAGTAAAAGATGAAAGATAACCTTATAAAAAAAATGCATTATATTATGTTATGTGTTTTTATTATTTTACTGACGTGTACTAATCAAACTATATTGTTTTATTGTAGACATCAGTAGAAAATGGTATCTATAGAAATATACATATAGCGAGCGAGGATTCAGTTAATCGGGTAGAGATATTACCCAATCCTGTATCAATAGAGCCAGAGGTGGTAGTAATAGAGTCGGGAGACTCGAACGATTTAGACTATATGTCTATTTTCGATGGCATGCTAGAGGAGGAGGTGGACGTGATGTCCTTTGATCAGGTTCCACCTACAGCAGAGTTGATTACTGAAGAGTCAATGAAAGCAATGTTCATGTCAGTTCTGGATAGAAACGTCCACTACTGTCAAGAGGTGAAGGAGTTGAAAGAGGAACTCCAAGCTATCCGTGAGGACAAGACTAGCATGGAGGGTATGTGCGAAGAAGAGCACGATGATAGAATTCTTGTTAAGGACAAGGTTCGAGAGCTGAAATGTGAAGTATTTGAGCTCAAGCAAGAGCTAAAGACTAAACAGCAGAAGTTGGAGAGGATGTCCTATATACATAGGAGTTCTCACGTGGACTTCCAACAGCAAGTAGTTGGTTATCCAGTGGAAGCAGGGCAGACTCGACATACCATTAGTCGAGATGTCATAGCCAGTTTGGCTAAGAAAGATTTCGAGAATGCCATTCGGCAGATGTAATCTAGCAATAGCTAGAGTAGATTAGATATGTAAATATTATGCATCTCGTAGTGATGTAAAACCCTCTTTTGTATATCAAGGGTGGTCTTATGTAAATCCCAATTTTTGGAAAGTAATGGTGGGATGGTAATGTAATCAGCTAAGGCTGAGTAATGTAAACAATGTAGTATTACACTACAAGATAAGAATAAATATAAGTCTCTTTTATGGAACATATTGAGTAATGAGGATGAGTTATTGTTTTATCACAAATAATAACTAATCAACAAGAAGAAAGTAATAATGATGTGTTGTTTTCTTAACAACGAAATGCCGCCAAGAAGGAGACAACGAAATTAAGATGATAATGTTAACCAACCGGAGGGTGGTCCGATTAATCCAATGCAAGAGTGCGTTAATCTTTTAACGGCTGCATTTAATAGGATGGGGGCTAATGTACCCGTAATTCCTGGAGTAGTACGAGCTACTACTTTTAAGGACTTTAAAAGTGTAGGTCCGCTGGAGTTCAAAGGAACTACGGACCCTATAGAAGCCCAGACTTGGGTAAAAGAAATTGAGAAAGCATTTGTTATAGCAAATGTTGAGGAGGGTCAAAAGGTTGCCTTTGCAACCTATTTGATGAAAGGAGAGGCCAACTTCTGGTGGGAGGCAAACTAGGCTAGGGCGGATATAGGAAACCTAACGTGGGAAAGGTTTAAATAGATTTTATTCGAGAACTATTTTCCCACGAGTATGCAAGGGAGAATGGAAATGAGGTTTCTGGAATTAATACAAGGGGATATGACAGTTCCCTAGTATGCTGCCAAGTTTAATGAACTGGCACGATTTGCTCCACACCAAGTGGACACTGAAGTGAGGAAGGCTAGGAGATTCAAGTAGGGCTTGAAACCCTGGCTCTATAGCCGGATCTTGGTGTTTCAAAGTACTTCCTTTGGAACCATATTAGAAAAGGCAATAATTGCCGAAGGTGGGAATGAGGCTCTCATCCAGTACCACAAAGATGAGAAAAATAAGAGTAAAGTTGATGGGGGAATCAAGACCGAAGGAGCCAACGGTAGTGGCAACGGTGAAAAAAGAAAGGGCTTTAACTCTAGGAATACCGTAGTAAAGCAATGGGATTCCAAGAGAAGGATGGAGGACTGTAAAACCTGCGGGAAGACTCACTTCGGAGTCTGTCTCAAAGGAAAGGCCGTATGTTATAATTGTGGACAAGAAGGGCACATTTCGCCTAACTGTCCTAATCCGAAGAAAAACAACGGATGTTTTGTATGTGGATCAACTGACCACATAGCGAAGAGTTGCCCGAAGAAGGGTATGGAAGGAAATAAGGGCACTAATAGCGATAAGTTGGCTATTAGTGGTCCAGCTCAGTCGGGTAGATCAATGGCCCGCACTTTTAATATGACGGTCCAAGATGCGGTGGCATCAGGGGATGTAGTTGCAGGTATTATTTCGATCAATAACATAAATACATACGTGCTATTTGATTCGGGTGCTACTTGTTCGTTTATAGCATGTGATTTTGCTAGACGACTAGAATTACTTCCCAAAATTTGCCTATACCTTTGAACATTAAGGTAGCAAACGAAGAGATAATTCCTGTTGAAAGTATTCATAGGAGTTGTTGCGTAGATGTACGTGGTTGTAAGTTATTGGTAGATTTAATACCGATAAAGTTGGGAGAATTCGATGTAATTCTCGGTATGGATTGGTTGATTAACCATAGAGCAATTATAGATTGCCAAAAGAAATGTGTAAGCATCAGAATGCTGAAACAACCTCCTGTAGTATTTTACGGTAATAAATTGTCGAGACGTTTGTGTTGTCTTACAATGACACAAACTAGGAAACTGTTAAGAAAGGGGTGTGTAGGTTATCTGTACGATGTTGTTGATACCCAGCGAGTGGGAGCAACCATGGAACAAATACCTATAGTGAACGAATTCACCGATGTATTTCCAAGTGAGTTACTGGGTTTACCGCTGGATAGGGAGATTGAATTTGTAATAGACATTGTGCCAGGAGCGGCACCAGTCTCAAGGGCACCGTATCGTATGGTGCCTGTGGAAATGAAGGAGCTAATGGTTCAGTTGCAGGAACTATTGGATAAGAAGTACATTCAACCGAGTGTTTCTCCATGGGGGGCACTGGTGTTGTTTGTCAAGAAGAAAGATGGATCGTTAAGGCTTTGTATCGACTATCGAGAGTCGAATAAGCTAACGATAAAGAATAAATACCCATTGCCTGGATCGATTATCTTTTTGATCACCAAAGGGCAAAAGTATTTTCTAAAATAGATTTGCGGATGAGGTATCACCAAATGAAGGTTAGGAAGGAGGATGTACCAAAATCGGCATTCAGAACTCGTTATGGTCATTACGAGTTTCTGGTGATGTCATTTGGGTTGACAAATGCACCAACTGCATTTATGGATATGATGAACAGAGTGTTAAAATTATATTTGGACAAGTTCGTCGTTGTGTTTATTGATGATATTCTAGTCTATTCTAAGACGCCAGAAGATCATGCTGAACACTTAAGACCAGTGTTGGAAACACTAAGAAAGGGGAAGTTATATGCGAAATTCACTAAGTGTGAATTTTGGCTGGAGAAAGTACAGTTTTTAGGTCATGTCATGATCACAAAGGGATTTCAGTTGATCCAGTGAAGGTAGAAGCAGTGATGAACTGGGAACAACCGAAAACGCCAACTGAGGTGCGGAGTTTCCTTGGGTTAGCGGGATACTATCGAAGATTTATCCAAGATTTTTCAAAGATAGCTACCCCATTGACTAACTTGACAAGGAAGACGGTGAAATACGTATGGACGGATAAATGTGAAGACAATTTTCAAGAACTGAAGAAAAGATTAAGCGAAGCGCCTGTATTATCATTGCCAGATGACACAGGAAATTTTGTAGTTTATAGTGATGCTTTGCATAGAGGACTTGGTTGTGTGCTCATACAGCATGGCAAAGTCATTACGTATGCATCACAGCAGTTAAAGGATTATGAGAAAGTTTATCCTACACATGATCTGGAACTAGCCGCGATAGTATTTGCCCTAAAGATATGGAGACATTATCTTTATGGGGAGAAATGTGAGATATATACGGACCATAAGAGTCTAAAGTATATCTTCACTCAGAAGGAGTTGAATATGAGGCAGAGAAGATGGCTAGAGTTGATAAAGGATTACGATTGTGAAATCCTGTATCATCCTAGGAAAGCCAATGTAGTTGCCGACGCCTTAAGTAGGAAGGGTCGGGAAAGGTTGTCTATGTTAACGGCTCAGCATGAGTTAATAACAGAGATAGCTAGAATGGAGATAGAGTTGAAGATGCCTAGTGAATCGGGACAGATACTCTTTATGATGGAGATGCAATCTACCATCGTAGAAAGAGTAAAAAAGGTACAACTCAAATCTGATGAATGTAACCAAATGAGGGAGCGGCTAACCGATAAAGAAGATACTAAGTATAGTCTTGATAATGAAGGATTATTAATATTTGAAGGAAGAATTTGGGTTCCGAGTGAGACGGAATTAAAAGAGCAAGTGTTACAAGAAGCTCATAGTTCACGGTACTCGATACATCCTGGTAGCGCTAAGATGTATCAAGACCTTCGACAGAGTTTTTGGTGGCCAAACTTGAAGAGAGAAATAGCAGAGTATGTGAGTAGGTGCTTGACTTGTCAAAAAGTTAAGGCCGAACATCAAAGACCCAGTGGCTTGTTACAGTCATTGGAGATTCCAGAATGGAAGTGGGAGCATATCTCGATGGATTTCGTGGTGGGACTTCCAACAACGGCAAAAGGGTACGATTCTATTTGGGTAATAGTCGAATTGATTAACGAAATCGGCTCACTTCTTACCGAATTAGGGTCAAGTATAACTTAGACCGATTAGCTAAACTCTATATCAAGGAAATTATTTCCAGACATGGAGTGCCAGTATCGATTGTGTCAGATTGTGATCCACGATTCACATCGAACTTCTGGAGAAGTTTGCAAGAATAGTTGGGAACACAGTTGAAATTAAGCACAGCTTATCATCCACAAACTGATGGGCAGAGCGAGAGAACAATTCAAACGTTAGAAGACATGTTGAGGTCTTGCGTCATGGACTTTAAGGGTAGTTGGGATGATCATCTACCACTGGTAGAGTTTGCATATAATAACAGTTATCATGCAAGCATAGGTATCTTTTTATGAAGCTCAGACGGAAGAAGGTGCAGAACACCATTGTGTTGGGATGAGGTGGGAGAACGCCGGATGCTAGGACCAGAATTGGTGCAGCAAACAGCGGATGTGGTTAAGTTAATTCGAATGCGTCTTGTTTCAGCTCAAGACAAACAGAAGAAGTATGCGGACTTGCATAGATTAAACCGAGAGTTTGAAGTAGGTTCGTATGTGTTTCTAAAGGTATCTCCCTGGAAAGGAAAGATACTTTTTGGAAAGAAAGGAAAGTTAAGTCAAAGATTTATAGGACCTTTTGAAGTATTAAAGAGGGTAGGAGAGGTAGCTTATATGATAGCGTTACCTCCAGACCTAGAAAGAATACATAATGTGTTTCACGTATCTATATTACGTCCATATAAGCCGGACTATAAGCACGTAATCGAGTATGAGCCGATTCATATCGAGAAGGATTTATCGTATGAAGAATCGCCGATTTAAATCATTGATAGAAAAGAGCAAGTTCTGAGAAACAAAGTAATACCATCAGTAAAGGTATTATGGAAGAACCATGATGAAGAGGAAGCAACGTGGGAATTAGAAGAAAAGATAAAGAAAAATTTTCCTCATCTATTTGAGTAGAGAAAGACGAGATTCTGGGGACAAAATCTTTATAAGGGGGGGGGGGAGAATGTAACGACCGAGAAATTTGGATTTTTATTGTAAAATGATTTTATTAAATTAAATAATAATAACATCATATTTTATGTGATATCAAGATGGTTGTTGTTCTATAACCTATTGATGTTTGAATGTCGTAGTATTTGAGCTACGTGAAGAAATTAAAGTGTTTGAATTTCTAAGACGAAAATAAAAGTTTTCCGAGAAATTTTCCGAAAACACTATTCATCGGTATTTGTTCGGAAATTATTTTTGAATTTCCGAGAAATACGTGATGATAGAATATTTAGGTAAGGCGGATTATGTAATGATAATCTAGTTATGGAAAACGTAATATTTCGCTTGCGGACTTAAATTAAGAATGTAAGGAAAGTGAAGAATTAATGCGTTAAGAGATAATCGTATGATATGTGAGTATTGTACGAAGAAAGAAAACGAGTATAATACGGGGTATTATATGAGTTATTATGAAGGAAGAAATATCGTATATTATGAAGTAGTATACGAAGTATAATACGATGATGATACATAAACTATAAGTATATGTATAAGATAAGTGATAACCAAGATAAGTGGTGATCAAGTAAATAATGTAATGGCCAAGTTAGGTGAGTAATGACCAAGCAAAGGATAGAATTTGTGTTGATCAAGTTATGAATAGTAAGGAGGTGGTTTAGTGTATTAACTAAATTGCCCTAAACCTTGCAAGTTCTATAAATAGTGAAGGTTGGCAAGTCATTTGCTAGTTGTTCAAATAATCTAAACACTCTCTCTCAAAGTGCTTAATTGTTAGGGTGAGTAAGTTGTAATAAGCTACTTACATAAGAAGAAGAAAGAAGCTATTTATCAAGAACTTCTAAAGTAAGATCCTCTTCTCCAATTATCTTCTATCTCTAACATGATAGGTTGATAAGAAAAGTTTGGATTATGGAACATTAATGATAAAAAGTAAGAAGTATGTAAGTAATGAACTTAAGCCATATAAGTTGGTAATAAGTCCTTTAAGCTAGCATAAGTTATAAACTTATGTGAAGGAATTATGAACTTATAATGAGTTTTGCAATATAAGGAATATGGAAGTAAATGAACTTTTATGATCATATGTATCAAGTATACATAAGTAAAGCTATATGATGAGAACATATATGTATGATGATTAAGAAACTTTAATGGTCATAAGTTAAGAATGATAAGTTCATTAAGTAGTTTATAAATTTATCAAGTTATAAGCTTATGAAGAAATAAGTTAAAGTCCAACCATGAGTATAAGTTGTTGGAATAAGTAGGTTAATATGTTCACATGATGAATGAAATTCATTTGTAATGTTGAACAAGTCATAAGAATGTAGATTTGCCGGAAATCGCACGATTAGACGATAATCGTCGAATTCGTAAAGTTCTCGGAATGGAAGTCAAATTTTGAGTTTGAGCTTGGAAATGTTATTTTCCAATGGAGACATGTCATGTTCGTCATTTAAGAGTTGCGGACTCGAAAATGAGCGAATTCCGACGTAGAACGAAGAAACGAGCGCTGAACGTTCACGAACGTTTATCATTTACGTTAAAAATGAACCAATAGGTTAATTTTTAGCAAACGAAGTCAAATAGATGAAATTCTTGCATGAATGCGTAGATTACGTAATTTGTGAACCATAGGCTTTTGAAGGAGCCAATTCGGACTTATAGCAAAAGAGTTATGTGTCCGGGAAGTTCACAAAAATTCAAAGAGTGAAAATGTTTTCTGGTGCACAGAGTTGGCGCCATGGCTGACCCTGTACCAATTAGTCATACCAGCATGCCATGAACGGGCAGTCTATGTCACATCGAAATCAAGCGCGCCGCAACGCATCCCAGTAAGCAAGGACTCGCGTCATGGCATACCAAGTCCGTAATACCAACATATTAAACTCGTGTGCAACATGCCCATGTACGAGATGCAGATATAAAGTCAGTAGCCATGCAGCTCAGTCTTTGACAAATGATAGTGAAGAATATTTGTGAATGTAAAGCAAGAAAGGGTTATTAGGTTAAGTTAAACCTACCTTAAGAAACCTAAAATAACATTGCTAAAGCATTGTTAAACCTTAAAAGTAATGTGTAAAGAGTGGTAATAACCTATCCATCTATGAATGCAAATAGAATGATGAAATCAGAATGAATAGTAATCAAGTCTAATATACAAATTAGATTGAGATGAAGGGTAAGATATAGTCAGATACATACTTGGTTATGTGTGACCTAATGTAAGGCATTATGTGATCATGTATTGTAGAGACTTGAAAGACTTGAACGTAAAGTAAATTACATCGTAGCGCATGCACGCTTAAGTGCAAGTATTCTAACTCTTGTCTCGATTCAATCTGAACAAGTTTTTGAAGTTCATGTATCCTTATGCATGAATTGAAGTACAATGAAGTTAAAGCCAGTTCTTTTGGCTAGACTTGACATATTGAGTGGATTGTTGATAATCTATTCATCTGTTATCAAATGTGATTATCTTTTGTTAACTACTTGATATGATTTTCAAAAAATGACTGAAATGTTAAACAAATATTTTGTCGGTAAAAACAACAGAGTGCGTGAGGTTGCTTAATGATTAAACGTATATACGCTTAATGGATGTAGTGTCGATCAACATAGAGTACAATAAAGTCGATCACCTAGAAGTGCTTGTAAGTAATACCAGGCTTACGGACTTAGTTCCGGGTTGTCCTTTTTAAAGAAAGAATGAATACTCGAGGTCTTTGACCGGAGTGAATGTTTTACTAAATATTGATGATATTGTAAAACATTTTGAAAGGAAGATGAAGTGTTATTTTGAATTATAAATAGTACTTCATAACTATTGTTCAGTTATCGAAGATATACGATTCATATGTATCAAGCATGTTGTTATTGGAATTGTTATACTTGCTGAGCTAGTTATGCTCACTCTTGCTTGAACCATATGAATGCAGCTAAGACTGAACGTCCCGAAGGATCAAATAAGGATAAAGGAAAAGCTAAGGCAGATTATTAAGTTGTCTTGTAATGGTATAGGTCTATTGTTGTAATGTAATGAATATTGTGACAAAGAACCTTTGTAATAGGTATAGAACCTGGGAAATGTAAATATTACCTTTAATATATAGACGTTATGTTCGTTCTTTTAGACTATTCAATTGAATGAATGTATGAATGTTTGTACAGTATATCACCATCTATCGGGTTGGAAGATACCTGGATTTGGGGGCGCTACAAACCCAGAAAATGAAGAACAGGTCTGACAGTTTCTTTGAGGGCTCGGATCTCTCTTGTGTTATGTGTTATGATCATTTTTGTTGTTGAATCTTATAGTCGTGCATTAGTACTACATTATTTGACCAACAACTTTCCCAGAAACACATCACACACTATTATAATCTTGGTCAAACCATGCAACTTGAAAATCGGTGCGACGGTGTTCTTGAGCTCAAGAACACCTAAGACGACAGAGACTTGTTAATCGCTATAGGCTATAGCGACGGTTCCTATTTATTTTATTTTACATTTTTTTAAAATGATTAAAAATTAGAAAATAAATTATAAAAATTATTAAAATGGTTTTAAAAATTATTTTAAATTATGAAAAATAATTTTGATTATTTGGGCTATTTTTCATTAATATTTATAATTAATTGAATATTAATTATATTTCATTTATTTATTTAGTATATTAAATAACTTAGAGAAAATGATTTAATATTATGAAAATTATTTTAAATAATAATAAGGTATTTAAAATATTTTAAGTTATAAAATATAACTTTCAATATTTAAAGGTTAAATTCATTAATTAATTATATTAAAGTTATTTAATAATTATATTAAATAAATTAGTTTAAAAATGATTTTAATATTATAAAAATCATTTTAAATAAAAATAAAGTGTTTAAAGATATTTTAAGTTATAAAATATAACTTTTAATATTTAAAGGATAATTTCATTAATAATTTAATATTAATGATATTAAGTTAATATAAATGATATTAAATTTATTTAATAATTATATTAAATAAATAGTTTAAAAATGGTTTTATTAATTTAAAGATCATTTAAAAGGATATAAATGAATTAAAATATTTTAAGTTATAATTAATGACTTTTAATATTTGATAAATGGTACATTAATATTTAAATATTAATGATGATTATTTAAAAATGATTTTTAAATGTTTTAAAAATCATTTAAGGGTAATCTAAATGTTTTAAAAATATTTTGAGTTATTATAAATAACTTTAATATTTTGGCTATGGTTTCATTAATAGTTTAATATTAATTAAATATTAATGATAACAGAATTGTTTGATATTTAAATCATTTAATTATGATTTCGGTGTTTGAAAATTTATGATAAATTATAATAAATATTTTAAAATTATTATAAGTCATAATATGACTGATATTTACAGATGTTGAACTTCGAGATAGAGTCTTAGACTCGATAATTACCCGATAAAGCTGTCGATAAACCGACATGTTTTAGAAATTGATCTCGACTTAGATAATTTGATTCGTTATGTGTTTATGCTTTCAGAAATTTATGTGTTATGTGTTACGATATGTTATACTAATCAGTAAAATGATCTAATTAATGATAGGTGATTTCATAAAAGATAAAACTAAGTTGAGAATTGTAAGCAGCGTATCAAGCAAGTATCCTACCTTTGAATTTCTTTTATGCAATGGACATGAGTAAGAATGTTTCAGAGTTATATTATTACTGTACACATTATTAACCCTATATTATATATGCCCGTTGATTATCAACATGTTAGTATATGGTAATTCAGATATATATTTTGTTCATTAATTTCTATAAAATGGTTATACAAGTGTCCCCACTTGGATAATCATTCTGATTAACTTTCCACATGTTGATACACCTTTGTCAATTACAGTATATATATATATATATATATATATATATGTTGAACTATAGATTATTGTTGATCAAGATAAAACCTTTGGTTTGGAACCCCGAGCAGTATGAACATCCCGTTCACGGGAAAAATTTTATGTGCCCAAGGAAGCCAAAGTGAACGATCACATCGTTCTTGTTATGTAGTATTGATCAATCAAGAGTAGGTAACGGCCGATCACCCCGTGCAAGTAAGTTATGACATTTCTGAGATGAAGTTCTGTTTAACCTTTTTGAAAATGAAAATAATGTTCATAGTATGTCACTTTAACCATATTTATAGTCAATACGTAGTTTCAAAAGTTTTAAAGAGAGTTGTTATGTTACTATTATCCTTGGTACATATTACTTCACAACTATTGACTTGTTGTAGAAGGATAGTATAAAGAAAACATTTAAATTCTTTCAACTTACATATATAAGATTGTTAATACTTGATGGGCACTCAAATACTCATCCTTGCTTAATTTAAATGTTTTCAGCTAAGTGCGAACAACCTGAAGGCTCCACTAAGAACAAGGGAAAGGGGAAAGTTGTTGAGTGAATGCAGTATTATTTTATGTAATATTTTGAGATTATGAATACTATGATATCTAATTATCTAATATTATGTAATGAATGTTTAAAGGTCTCGTACCTGGGGATTAGACTCTAATGATATGAAAATTAAGTTGATCTTTATATTATTGTTATTATTATTAGTATTATTCCGCTCATAGAAATGGTATCGTGAAGCACCGAGTTCGGGTTTCAAGTACCCAGATTTGGGGGCTTTACAATTTTAACTACGTTAAGGAATTAAAGTGTTTGAATTTCCAAGACGAAAATAAAAGTTTTTCGAGAATTTTTCAAAAAACACTATTCATTGATTTTCGCTCGGGAATTATTTTTGAACTTTCAATAAATATGTAACGTTATAATATCGTGGCAAGATGGATCATGTAATAATAATCTATGTATGGAAAACGTAATATTTCGCGTGCGGACTTAGTTCGAGAATGTTAAGAAAATAAAGTATTAAGAATTTAATGTAATGATCGTATGATACTTATTTATTGTATGAATACAAGTATAATACAAAGTATTATACGAGTATGTATGGAGGATGGAATAACGTATATTACGAATTGATATACGAGTTAGAATACGAGAATTATACGTATAGTATATGTAAGAAGGCTTTTAGCCAATTAAGTGGGACCTGTAGGATTGTTAGCATATTGGTAGAACCTAATAAGAATTAAGGTACAAGCCCAAGTGGTTATTAATGCAAGTCCAAGGTTAGGTTAAGTTAATTAGACCTAAGCTCAATATAATGATCCGATGGGTTAAGCTTGATCCATGGAGCAACCAAGGTTGAAGTGGGTTAATCTTGGTGACCAATAACTTTATGTGATGACCAAGCAATGGATATGTTTTGTGATGTCCAAGTTATATGAGTTGTTAGCAAGTTTACTTAGTTGTTAAGTAGGTGAATAGTAAGGAGGTGACTTAAGGAGGTGGATGTTTTAATAACCAATATGCCCTAACTTTTCCAATTCTATAAATAGCAAGCTTAAAGTTCATTTGTTGGATTGTTCATTTCAACCAACAACTTTCCTTTATAAGTAACTTAAGTGTTAGAGAGAATAAGCCAAGAATAAGTCAAACTTCCATTGTTAGATTTTCATGAAGAATAGAAGTACTAGTTCATCAAGGGTAAGACTTTTGTACAATAATTTTCTGTCTCTACCATAATAGCTTGATAGAGAAGTAATGAACATGTATGCTAGGAACACATAAGGATGGGATAACCAATGGACTTAAGCCGAATAAGTCATGAATAAGTATTTTAAACCTCAATAAGATATGAACTTATGATAAGCTTATCATATAAAGTTAGTATGATTGATAAGATGAAAGAATGTTGGTTAAAAGACATAAATCTATAATAAGTCATAAGGAATAAAAATTTGTAGTTTATAATTTGTTAAGTTATAAACTTATGAAGAATAAGCCAATTCATAACTTAAAAATAAGTTGTTGTAATATGTAAATTGAAATGTTTATAAAATGTATTAAATCCATTTGGATTGATGATAAAATCATTAATAACGAAGTTTAGCCAGAATTCACACGATTGGACGATAATAGTCGAATTCGTGAAATTCTCAGATTGGAAGTCATATTTTGTGTTTGAACTCAAAAACATTGGTTTTTGACGGAGTCAAGTCATATTTGGCATTATAGAGTTGCGGACTCGAAAATAACTGAATTTTAACTTAGAACGAAGAAACGAGCGTTGAACATTCATGAACGTTTATTGTTTTTGTTAAAAATGAACTAATAGGTGAATTTTGAGTAAACGAAGTCAAATAGATAAAATTCTTCCATGAAAATATAGAGTATGTAATTTTTGAACCGTAGGCTTTTGAACGAGCCAATTCGAACTTATAACGAAGAAGTTGCGAGCCCGAAAATCTCACAAAGTTAAAAATCATTAAAGTTATCTCGGTGCAGAGTTGTCGCGCCATGCGCAGACCAACCCAAGGTAAAATGGTGGGCGCATTGCATTACTATATATACAAGATCTATCACCTATCATCGCAGAGTCACGCCATGGCAAATGCTTGGAGAGAGTTATATGTGGCAATACAATGCCTGAAGGCCATTGTTAGTATCGCTAACTCACGCCACAAATGCAAGAGAGAAGAAGAAAGGGTGGCGCCACAGTGCCAGCCATAGAGTTTTGACAGTGAAGAGAGTTTACAAGTATGGAATGAATGTTAGCCGATTAACAAAGTAGAGATTAATTATAACAGTGTTAAGACATTGTTAGACACTTAATGTAGGATGGTTAAAGGTTGATGATAATCAATCGAACATTAATGAAAGAACATTGTGAACTATAATGGCAAGCTAGAACTATTAGTAACAAATCCAAGTACTGATTAGATTGAGAAGAAGGGAAAGATTCATTAAGGAATCATGTCTGTTCATTCATAACTTAATGTGTTATGTGATGTTATCATTTACTGTAGGGACTTAAGGACTTGAAGTGCACGTGTTATAACTGTAGCAGACGCTAAAGGCAAGTATTCTCACCCTTGTTTCAGTTCAATCTGGACAAGCTTTGTAATTCATGTATTCTTACGCATGAAGTATGGTATGATGAAGTCAAAGCCAACTCTTTCGGTTAGACTTATATTATGTTTCTATCAAAGCATGGTCAATGTTTGCCAAGTTATATTGGTGTGGTTTTCAAACGAAGACTGAGTATGCTAAAAATGTTTTGTCATCAAACGACATGCACGTGAGGTTGCCACAACTTAAGCGTACATACGTTTATTGAATGTAGTGTTGATAAACATAGAGTACTATAGGCTGATCACCTAGACGTGCTCGTAAAAAATGTCGGACTTACGGACTTAGTGTCGGGATGTCCTTTTTAAATAAAGTATGAAATGCTCAAGGTCTTGGACCGGAATTGATGTTTTACTGAATATTGTTATTGTAAAACGTTTTGAATGAAAAGAAGTGCTATTTTGAATTATCGATAGTACTTCATAACTATTGTTTAATTATTGAAGATATATGATTCCTATGTTTCAAGCATGTTGTTTATTAAAATTGTCATACTTGCTAAGCTAGCCATGCTCACTCTTGCTTGAACCATATGAACACAACTAAGATCGAACGGACAGAAGGCTCTGGCAAGGATAAGGGCAAGGCGAAGACGAACCCGTAGAATACTTATATAATAGTAAAGGGTGAATAATTATAATATATTTGATATTATGACAAGAACAAATGTAATGGTTATAAAGAACCTAGGGGAATGTTAATATTATTTTGAATATATAGGAGACATATTCGTTCTATTGAGACGTTTTAATTTAATGTATATGTGAATGGTAGTACCGTGTAACACCATCTGTCGGGTTGGAAGATACCCGGATTTGGGGGCGTCACAGGTTGGTATCAAAGCATTAGGATATAAAACTTAAGGTGGGAATTTAAAACCTTAAGTCATAACCTTAAGAGAAGTTAAAGGAGTAAAAGAAGAAAATAACCTTATAAAAATACATTATGAATATGTTATGTATTTTTATTATTCTGCTGACATGTACTAATCAACTTAATTTTGTTGTGTAGATGTCAGGTGTAAATGGAATGTAGTTAGATATTCAGGCAATTAGTGAAGAATCGGTTAACAAGATAGAGGTTATACCGAACCCCATAGCGGTAGAGCCCGAAGTATTAGTCATTAAGTCTGGAGACTCAGAGGATCCGGATCTCATGTCAGTATTGGAAGGCATGATGGAGGAAGAAGTGGAGGTAGTGTCCTTCAACCCAGTAGCAATAGTAGCAGAGATGGCTCCTCGGGAGTCAATGATGTCACTTTTTATGTCAATGTTGGATAGAAACATCCATTCATGTCATGAGGTTAAGGAGCTAAAAGCAGAGCTCTAGGTTGTTATAGAGGATAAGACGGACCTGGAGTCCATGTGGGAACAGGAGCACGATGAGAAAGGTTTGGCTAAGAACAAGGTCCATGAGCTAACGCATGAGGTTTTTGAGCTCAAGGATGAGCTAAAGATCAAAAAGCAGAAGATAGGGAGAATGTCCTATATTCATAGGAGTTCTCATGCAGACTTCCAGCAGCAGGTAGCTGGTTATCCCATAGAGGCAGGGCAGACGCGTCATACTATCAGTCGTGATATTATTGTCGGTCTTGCCAAGGCAGATTTTGATAATGCCTTAAGGCATATGTGATCTAGTAGTAACTAGAGTAGTTTAGATATATAAATATTTTTTATCTAGTAGTGATGTAAAACCCACTTGTGTATAACAAAGGGTAGTCTTTTGTAAATCCCAATTTTTGGAAAGTAATAGCGGGATAGTAATATAATCAGCTTAGGCTGTGTAATGTAAACGATGTAGTATTATACTACAATGAATGAATGAATATAAGCCTTTTTACGGAACAACTAAGTAATGAATGTTGAAGTTATTTTTTAATCTTGAATAATAACTAATTAATAAGAAAGAAATAATAACGCGATGTGTTGTTTATTGTATCAGCAAAATGCCGCCAAGAAGAGTACAACGTAACCAAGGAGCTAATGTAAATCAACCGAAGGAAGGTCCGGTTAACCCCATGCAGGAGTTTGTTAATCTTTTAACAGCCACATTTAATAGAAATGGGGCTAATATTCCCGTAAATCTGGGAGTAGCACGAGCTACTACCTTTAAGGATTTTAAGAGTGTGGGTCTGCCAGAGATCAAAGGAACTACGGACCCTATCAAAGCCCAAACGTGGGTGAAAGAAATAGAGAAAGCATTTCTGATAGCAAATATAGACGAGGCCCATAAGGTTTTTTTTGCAACCTATATGATGAAGGGAGAGGCCAACTTTTGGTGGGAGGCCAATCAGGCTAGGGCCGGGATAGAGAATTTGATGTGGGTAAGGTTCAAGGAGATATTCTTTGAGAACTATTTTCCCATGAGTATGCAGGGGAGAATGGAGATGCAGTTTTTGGATTTGAAACAAGGGCACATGATGGTTCCCTAATACGCCGCCAAGTTTAATGAATTGGCGAGGTTTGCTCCACACCAAGTGGACACCGAGGTTAAAAAAACACGACGGTTCGAGCAGGGCTTGAAACCCTGGCCCTATAATCGTATTTCTGTGTTCCAAAGTACATTGTTTGGGACCATTTTAGAGAAGGCGATAATCGCCGAAGTTGGTAGCGTGGCGTTGAGCCAGTACCACAAAGATAAGAAGAATAAGGGGAAAGTGGATGGGGGAGTGAAGATAGAAGGAGCTAATGGGAGTAGCGAGGGACAGAAGAGAAAAGTGTTCAGCTCTGGGAATACCGGAGTAAAGCAAGGAGACCCGAATAGGAGAATGGAGGCCTGGAAGACCTGTGGGAAGACTAAATTAGTCTCAAGGGGAAGGCAGTATGCTACAACTGTGGACAGGAAGGGCACAACTCGCCTAAATGTCCAAGTCCGAAGAAGAATCACGGATGCTTTATGTGTGGGTCAACTGACCACATGGCAAAGAGTTGCCCAAAGAAGGAGACAGACGGGAATCAGGGCACTAATGGCGGTAAGTTAGCTATTAGTAGTCCAACAAGATGCACCGTAGTAGCCGATGGGCAGTACCTTTAATATGATACCAAGATGCAAGATTGCATCGGGGTTTCATCGTCAGGGACGCCGATCAACGACATCAATGCTTATGTTGTTTTTTGATTCAAATAGGTGCTACTTGTTCGTTTATAGCATGTGATTTTGCTAGATAATTAGGATTACTTCCCAAAAAGTTGCCTATACCTTTAAATATTAAGGTAACAAACGAAGAAATAATTCTCGTTGAAGATGTTCATAGGAGTTGTTACGTAGATATACGAGGTTGTAAATTATGGGTAGATTTGATACCGATAAAGTTAGGAGAATTCGATGTCATTCTTGGAATGGATTGGTTGGTAAACCATGGGGTAATTATAGATTGTTAGAAGAAATGTGTGAACCTTAGAATGTTAAAACAACCACAGGTAGTATTTTATGGGAATAGATCACTGGGGCATTCGTGTTGTCTAACCATGACACAAACTAGGAAATGATTGAGGAAGGGATGTGTAGGTTATCTTTGTCATGTTGTTGATACCCATAGAGTAGTAGAAACCATGGAACAAATACCTATAGTTAGAGAATTTGCCAATGTATTTTTGAGTAAATTATCGGGTCTTCCACCGGATAGGGAGACCAAGTTTGTAATAGACATTGTGTCAGGAGCGGCACCAGTTTCCAGGGCACCGTATCGTATGGCGCCAGTGGAGATGAAAGAGTTAATGATGCAGTTGCAAGAACTGTTGGATAGGAAGTACATTCAACCGAGTATTTCACCCTGGGGAGTATCAGTATTACTTGTCAAAAAGAAGGATGGATCGTTGAGACTTTGTATCGACTACAGAGAGTTGAACAAGTTGATGATAAAGAATAAATACCCATTGCCTAGGATCGATGATCTCTTTGATCAGTTGAAAAGGGCTAAGTATTTTTCTAAAATAGATTTAAGAACGGGTTATCACAAGTTAAAGGTTAGGATGGAGGATGTACCAAAGATAGCATCCAGGACTCGTTATGGTCATTACGAGTTTCTAGTGATGTCATTTGGGTTGACTAATGCACCAGCTGCATTTATGGATTTGATGAACAGAGTGTTCAAACAATATTTGGACAAGTTCGTCATAGTGTTTATCGATGATATTCTAGTCTATTCTAACACGCCAGAAGATCATGCTGAACACCTAAGAATAGTGTTAGAGACACTGAGGAAGGAGAAGTTGTATGTGAAGTTCACTAAGTGTGAATTTTGGTTGGAAAAGGTATAATTTTTAGGTCATGTCATTGATCATGAGGGGATTTCAGTAGATCTAGCGAAGGTGGAAGCCGTGATAAATTAGGAACAACCGAAAATGCCGACTGGGGTACGGAGTTTCCTAGGGTTAGCGGGTTACTATCGGTGATTCATCCAGGATTTTTCGAAGATAGCTACTCCGCTGACTAACTTGATAAGAAAGACGGTGAAATACATGTGGACAAATAAATGTGAAGATTGTTTTCAAGAACTAAAGAAGAGATTGAGTGAAGAGCTTGTTTTGTCATTACCCGATGACATAAGAAATTTCATAGTTTATAGTGATGCTTCGCATAGAGGACTTGGTTGTGTACTCATGCAGCAAAGCGAGGTCATTGCGTATTCATCCAGGCAGTTGATGAATTATGAGAAAGTTTACCCTACTCATGATCTGGAACTGGCCGCAGTAGTTTTTGCCTTAAAGATATGGAGACATTATCTTTACGGAGAGAAATGTGAGATATACACAGACCACAAGAGTCTAAAATATATCTTCACATAGAAGGAGTTAAATATAAGACAGAGGAGATGGTTGGAGTTGATAAAGGATTATGACTGTGAAATCCTGTATCACCCTAGAAAAGCCAATGTAGTTGCCGATGACTTAAGTAGGAAGGGTCGGGAAAAGTTTTCTATGTTAACGGCTCAAACTGAGTTGATAACAGAGATGGCTAGGATGGAATTAAAGGTGAAATTGTCGAGTGAATCAGGACAAATACTGTTTGCGAGGTAGATGCAATCTACCATCGTAGAGAGAATTAAGGAGGTGCAGCTCAAAACGGATGAGTGTGACTAGATGAAGAAGAGGTTAACCAATGAAAAAGACATATGGTTCAGTCTTGATAATGAGGGATTATTAAGATTTGAAGGAAGAATTTGGGTTCTGAATGAGACGGAATTAAAGGAGTAGGTATTACAAGAGTCTCATAGTTTGAGGTTTTCGATTCGTCCTGGTAGTAGTAAGATGTATCAAGTCCTTTGACAGAGTTTTTGGTGGCCGAACATGAAGAGAGAAATAGCCGAGTATGTGAGTAGGTGCTTGACTTGTCAGAAAGTTAAGGCCGAACATCAACGACCAAGCGACTTGCTACAGTCATTGGAAATTCTGGAGTGGAAGTGGGAGCATATCACGATGGAATTTTTGGTGGGACTTCCATCTACAATCAAAGGGTATGATGCGATTTGGGTAATAGTGGACCGATTGATGAAGTCGGCACACTTTTTTCCAATTAGGGTCAAGTATAACTTAGACCAGTTAGCTAAACTTTATGTTAAGGAAATAATTTCCAGACATGGAGTACCAGTATCGATTGTGTCCGATTGTGATCCACGATTCACATTGAACTTTTGGAGGAGTCTACAGGAGCAGTTGGGAATGCAGTTGAAGCTGAGTACGGCATATCATCCACAGAATGATGGACAAAGTGAGAACAATTCAGACGTTAGAAGATATGTTGAGATCTTGCGTCATGGATTTCAAGGGTAGTTGGGATGATCATCTACCATTAATAGAGTTTACGTATAACAATAGTTATCATTCAAGCATAGGTATACCGCCTTACAAAGCTTTATATGGAAGGAAGTGTAGAACACCATTGTATTAGGATGAAGTGGGAGAACGCTGAATGCTAAGACCAGAATTGGTGCAACAAATAGTGGATATGGTGAAGTTAATATGAAAACGTCTCATAGCAGCTCAAGACAGACAAAAGAAGTACGCGAACTTGCATCGAGAAAATAGGGAGTTTGAAGTAGGATCATACGTATTTCTAAAGGTATCTCCCTGGAAAGGAAAGATACACTTTGGAAAGAAGGGAAAGTTAAGTCCAAGGTTTATAGGACCTTTTGAAGTGTTAAAATGGGTAGGTGAAGTGGCTTACATGATAGCATTACCTCCAGACCTAAAACGAATACATAACGTGTTTCATGTATCGGTATTGCGTCTTTATAAGTCGGATTATAAGCACGTAATAGAGTATGAGTTAATTCATATCGAGAAGGACTTAATGTACGAAGAGACGCCAATTCAAATTGTTGATAGAAAAGAACAAGTTCCGCGGAACAAAGTTATATCTTCCGTAAAGGTGATATGGAAGAACCACGATGCAGAAGAAGCAACGTGGGAATTGGAAGAAAAGATAACAGAGGATTATCCTCAGTTGTTTGTGTAATGTGAAACGAGATTCTGGGGACAGAATCTTTATAAAGGGGAAAGAATGTAACGACCGAGAAATTCGGATCCTTTGTAAAATAATTTTATTTAATAAAATAATGAATAAAATTATATTACTTGTTATTATTATGTGTTAGTAAGAATAATGTCGTTTTATAACTTAGAAACGTCGGAATGTCATAGTATTTTAACTACATGAAGGAATTAAAGTGTTTGAATTTCCAAGACGAAAATAAAAGTTTTCCGAAAAACATTATTCATTGATTTTCGCTCGGGAATTTTTTTTGAACTCCCGAGAAATATGTAACGTTATAATATCGAGGTAATATGGATTATGTAATAATAATCTATGTATGGAAAACGTAATATTTCGCGTACGGACTTAGTTCGAGAAAGTTAGGAAAATCAAGTATTAAGAATTTAATGTAATGATCGTATGATACTTATTTATTGTACGAATACAAGTATAATACGAAGTATTATACAAGTATGTACGGAGGATGGAATAACGCATTTTACGAATTGATATACGAGTTAGAATACGAGAATTATACGTATAGTATATGTAACAAGGCTTTTAGCCAATTAAGTGGGACTTGTAGGATTGTTAGCGTATTGGTAGAATCTAATAAGAATTAAGGTACAAGCCCAAGTGGTTATTAATTCAAGTCCAAGGTTAAGTTAAGTTAATTAGACCTAAGCCCAATATACTGATCCAATGGGTTAAGCTTGATCCATGGAGCAACCAAGGTTGAGGTGGGTTAATCTTGGTGACCAATAACTTTATGTGATGACCAAGCAATGGATATGTTTTGTGATGTCCAAGTTATATCTGTGGTTAGCAAGTTTACTTAGTTGTTAAGTAGGTGAATAGTAAGGAGGTGACTTAAGGAGGTGGATGTTTTAATGACCAATATGCCCTAACTTTGCCAATTCTATAAATAGCAAGCTTAAAGTTCATTTGTTGGATTGTTCATTTCAACCAACAACTTTCCTTTATAAGTAACTTAAGTGTTAGAGAGAAAAAGCCAAGAATAAGTCAAACTTCCATTGTTAGATTTTCATGAAGAATAGAAGTACTAGTTCATCAAGGGTATGACTTTTGTCCAATAATTTTCTATCTCTACCATAATAGCTTGATAGAGAAGTGATGAACATGTATGCTAGGAACACATAAGAATGGGATAACCAATGGACTTAAGCCGAATAAGTCATGAATAAGTAGTTTAAACCTCAATAAGATATGAACTTATGATAAGTTTGTCATATAAAGTTAGTATGATTGATAAGATGAAAGAATGATGGTTAAAAGACATAAATCTATAATAAGTCATAAGGAATAAAAATTTGTAGTTTATAATTTGTTAAGTTATAAACTTATGAAGAATAAGCCAATTCATAACTTAAAAATAAGTTGTTGTAATATGTAAATTGAAATGTTTATAAAATGAATTAAATCCATTTGGATTGATGATCAAATCATTAATAACGAAGTTTAGCTGGAATTCACACGATTGGATGATAATAGTCGAATTCGTGAAATTTTCGGAATGGAAGTCATATTTTATGTTTGAACTCAAAAACATTGGTTTTCGATGGAGTCAAGTCATATTTGGCATTATAGAGTTGCGGACTCGAATATAACCGGATTTGAACTTAGAACGAAGAAACGAGCGTTGAACATTCACGAACGTTTATTATTTTTGTTAAAAATGAACTAATAGGTGAATTTTGAGTAAACAAAGTCAAGTAGATAAAATTCTTTCGTGAAAATATAGAGTATGTAATTTTTGAACCGTAGGCTTTTGAACGAGCCAATTCGGACTTATAACGAAGAAGTTGCGAGCCCGAAAATTCGGCTTTTGAACCAGCCCTAGGGTTTTAATAGTGAAGAGAGTTTACAAGTATGGAATGAATGTTAGCCAATTAACAAAGAAGTAGAGATTAATTATAACAGTTTTAAGACATTGTTAGACACTTAATGTAGGATGGTTAAAGGTTGATGATAATCAATCGAACATTAATGAAAGAACATTGTGAACTATAATGGCATGCCAGAACTATTAGTAACAAATCCAAGTACTGATTAGATTGAGAAGAAGGGTAAGATTCATTAGGAATCATGTCTGTTCATTCATGACTTAATGTGTTATGTGATGTTATCATTTACTGTAGGGACTTAAGGACTTGAAGTGCACGTGTTATAACTGTAGCAGACGCTAAAGGCAAGTATTCTCACCCTTGTTTCAGTTCAATCTGGACAGGCTTTGTAATTCATGTATTCTTACGCATAAAGTATGGTATGATGAAGTCAAAGCCAACTCTTTCGGTTAGACTTATATTATGTTTCTATCAAAGCATGGTCAATGTTTGCCAAGTTATATTGGTGTGGTTTTCAAACGAAGACTAAGTATGCTAAAAATGTTTTGTCATCAAACGACATGCACGTGAGGTTGCCACAACTTAAGTGTACATACGTTTATTGAATGTAGTGTTGATCAACATAGAGTACTATAGGCTGATCACCTAGACGTGCTCGTAAGAAATGTCGAACTTACGGACTTAGTGTTGGGATGTCCTTTTTAAATAAAGTATTAAATGCTCAAGGTCTTGGACCGGAATTGATGTTTTACTGAATATTGTTATTGTAAAACGTTTTGAATGAAAAGAAGCGCTATTTTGAATTATCGATAGTACTTCATAATTATTGTTCAGTTATTGAAGATATATGATTCCTATGTTTTAAGCATATTGTTTATTAAAATTGTCATACTTGCTGAGCTAGCCATGCTCACTCTTGCTTGAAACATATAAACACAACTAAGATCGAACGGACCGAAGGCTCCGACAAGGATAAGGGCAAGGCGAAGACGAACCCGTAGAATACTTATATAATAGTATAGGGTGAATGATTGTAATATATTTGATATTATGACAAGAAAAAATGTAATGGTTATAAAGAACTTGAGGAAATTTTAATATTATTTTGAATATATAGAAGACTTATTCGTTCTATTAAGGCTTTTCAATTGAATGTATATGTGAATGGTGGTACCCTGTAGCACCATTTATCGGTTTGGAAGATACCCGGATTTGGGGGCGTCACAGCAGCCGAATCAAATAATACATAAGCATCTATATCATTGATTGGGATAATACCTGAAATAACATCTTTTGATTGTACGACATCCTGCATGGTCATGTTGAAGGTTCTGGCTGTGGGTCTGTGTTATGATGTTGGTCCCACAATGGTCAATGTGCCTCCACTGCTACCTCCCTTATTTCCCGTTGTCTCTTCAGCTTTCTTCTTAGGGCACTCACGAGCAAAATAATCCTTTGACCCGCACGTGTAGCTAACATTCTTCTTGGGTTAATTGCAATTTAGGGCAATGTGACCCTCCTGGCCACATTTAAAGCATACATGCTTCCTCCTTAAGCATACACCCGTGTGAAACTTCCTGCATATAGAACATGCTTCGAACTTCTTCTTCTGCTGCTTACCCTACTAGTTCTCAGCACCCACATTTCCATTCCATTTTCTCTTCAGGTTATTGTTACCATTTCCACCACCATTCTTACCTTCACCCTCATTCTTACTCTTTCTTTGTTCTTGATTGTACTTTGTCACAGCCTTGCCTCCACCCTCAGCGAGAATTGCCTTCTCAATCACTCGCTATAAACGCCTTTAATCGAAATAGGAGACTCATTTGTACAACTGTGGTTTCAAATTCTATTCAAATCTCTTTTGCTTTAAGCTCATCTCATTGACTTGATATGGCGCAAACCTCACCAATTTGTTTATTTTTATGGCATACTCTGATACCATCATTAATCCCTGCTTCAGTTCTAGAAACTTTACCTCCATCTGATTCTTCCAACTCTCTAGGAAATAAGTCTCGAAGAATATCTCCTTAAACCTATCCCAACTCATCACCCCTTGTCCTCCTCGAGTTTTATTGGCTTGCCACTAATAACTAGCATCTGCTTTCAATATGAATGTTGCAAAAGTAGTCTTCTGATTCTCACCTACTCTAGCTACATCAAATACTTTCTCTATCTCCATGATCCAGGTCTGTGCCTCAACTAGATTCATGGACCCACAGAATTCTGGTGGTCCAACTTTCTTGAAGTCTTTAAATGTCACAGCTTGATTCTGCGGTTGATTTTGTAATGCACCCATCAGTACCTTCACTAACTGCTAAACGGGGTTAGATTCAGTATTATTATTGTTGGTAGATCCCTTAGGGGTTCTTTGTCGTGGCTGACGCCTTCTTGAAGGCATTTTCTATTAAAACACACTCATTAGGTTATTACTCAATTCCTTTAAGTATTTTCTACTTAATTTGCACACCATAAAAGATCATCACATCAAACATAACACTTTAAATAAAATAATAACTTTTATTCATTCATAATCTTTTAGAAAACATAAAAACAGTAGCATCGCTGCTATTTACATTACTTTTTTGAACTACTAAAGTTCTAGGATAACATCATCATCATATCCCATAGGTTACATAACACTTGGGATTTACATATTATTTATCATATTATTAATCGCATATCAAGTACATTTATGACGACCTACTAAAATATTGTATAGCGTTACGACGCTCTTCTTCCATAATATAGAACATTGTTCGGCGATCTAACATGTACGATGGCAACGTCTCGAACTGAATCGGATAATCCATGACCTGATCTTGAGCTCGATTAATCACAGTATTGAAAACACTATTCATCTCTTCCATTTTGATCTTCTTCACTTGTACATCTCTCTCTGCTACCCCAGCTCGTTGAGAAGCTTCCTCATATACGTCTTCGGCTCTTGCCCTCTTAGTAGACTCTTCCTTCAGCTTGTTCTTCAGTTCTGCGATCTCCTCTGTCAGTTGCTCGTTTCCTCCTTCAGTGTGGACCAGCTTCCCTTCGACATTACTCAGACGTTCCTCTAGATCCTGGATCTCGTTGTTCTTCTACGCCATTGAGGTCTGTTGTTCATCTACTATCTCTTCCAACTCCTCGATGCTATCTTGAAGATCCACATTGCGATCGTATACTTCGTCGTACATACGGGAAACGATCGAGTTTAGTGGAATCTCTTCCTCCTCGTCCTCCTCATCTTTATTCGATTGTGGCAGCTCAACAGGGTCCTCCTCATCTGTCTCTATCTCATCATCCTCATCAGGTAAACCCTCCTGGTCAACCACTGTGACCAACGGAGATGACTCTCATTGCAATAGTTGTTCGAAAACCACCTGAATGTCACGAGGCTCCTCCTCTCTAGGCATATGGGGTCCTTCCTCCCTAGTCTGACTGGATTCTCCTACATTAGCCATCCTGACAACAAAATTTTTAAGTTTTAATTACTAATCACTACTACTCGACACTCACGAGCACATAGGTTGTAATCACATAAGCACATAAGTGTTTTATTACATCTTCCGTAAAACTCGATAAGAGATTATCACCACTATCTTTTCAAAGGTTACTTCCTAAGCCTTTTCCCCAACTAAGGTTCATAACCTAAAGCTTTGATGCCAAATTGTGACACCTGTAATAACCCGATATTTTCTATATAAATAAATAAGAAATTTTGCATATAAATTTTTTTTATTTAAAGGTGGGAATATGTGTCAGGTAATGTGTAAGTATATTTATCATAAATAAAATTTATTTATAATTTCAAATAAATTTTTTAAAATAATTATTAATCATTATAAACAATATTTTATAATAATTAATTTTATAGCATAAATGATTTAGTACTTATTTTCCTGAAAATAAATTTATATATTGTTTAAATAATATATGAAATATTTATTAGTATTATTATAATAACTATTTTATTATGTGAATTTATTTCGATTAATTGAGTTAATTATTTAACTTAATTAACGTTGTATATTAAAGATAAATAAGATATAAAATCCAAATACTAATTCTGGATTTAGAATAAGGAATGAGAATAATATTATATTATTTCTTTTATTTTAGTGCTATAAATATGTATTGAATGTACGTATTGCTAATGATTGGTCAATGATGGTGTATAATGTCAAAACCCCTAGAGTTTGCGAATGGTAAGGAATTATGGTACGTGATTAATGACAATTATGCTAATTAGGTAAACCCTAATTATTGACTAGAAACCCTAATTTCTAATTTAAAACCCTAATTGCTAAAGTGAAAACCCTAATTATTATTTTAGAAAATTATATTGTCAATTAGGAAACCCTAATTCATAATTTGGGGAACCCTAATAATATCAAGAAACCCTAAGTATTTTTAGAACCCTAATTTTCTAATTAAAAACCCTAATTTTAATTAGTAAGTTTTAATTAAAATTTTATTAAACTTTAAACTTAATGTTTCAAACCCTAGAAATTATTTGGGAGACCTTAAAGTATAAAATCTATTGATTAAACTCTAGATTCAAGTGGCATGGAGAAGAATACCCTTAATTGCTTTGTTAATTTACTAATATAGCATTTTTGGATTTAATAAAATAGCTTGCTTGCAAATCTTGTTAAGATATGGAGTTGGTGAAGTAACCTAGATATTCCATGTGCCAAAATCTTTTCAAATCAGCCACATGTAGCATCCAAGTTCATTACAACATCATATAAATAGATTAAAAGAG
This sequence comes from Panax quinquefolius, assembly GCA_020205615.1. Taxonomy (NCBI): domain Eukaryota; kingdom Viridiplantae; phylum Streptophyta; class Magnoliopsida; order Apiales; family Araliaceae; genus Panax; species Panax quinquefolius. The sequence continues at coordinate 77,641 of JAINUW010000386.1, read as the reverse complement.
AGAGAAAGTTCATTTTTAGCCCATTTGTACACTAACTGTCTACCAAGTCCCAGTCCCAAAATCAAGCCCCGCGAATTCCATAATCAGATCAGAAGCCAAGAATCAAAGCTTGTTCATAGAAGGTATAAAACCCTAACCTACAATCTGATCTTGCTAGATGTGTTAGAAGTTATGATTTTGTGTTGTAATATATTGTTTATAGTGTTATTAAGTGATCTGGGTTGATAGATGTTAGATCCATAACATTTGTAGGCTCAAATCTAGTGTTTTTCAAAATCCAAAAATTTTTGTTTTTGATGTCTGACAATGAATGTCAGACCATCTAGATCTCAGTCTGTTATGTGATTTGGCTGTTTAAATGTTTAATCTGGTAGTATGCTATGAGATCTGGAATTTCTAGTAGGGTCATATTTATCATATATAGAAAGTTATTAATGGTCAAAGTTGGTTGACCGACCATGACCAAACGAAATCTGGGTAATCCAGATGCTACCTAGTAAGCTCTAACAGCCAGTTTACGTCCTTGGATCTTTCGCGTGTTTGATGTTTTGTGTTTGTTCTTGCATTCATGTTGTAGTCTGGTAGATGGACTATATATTAAAGCTTTAATAACACCTAAATGTTAAATAGACTGAAAGTAGTGACTGGTCAAAGTTGTATAGAAGGTCACGAAAACTGATTTCTTGAATTTCTAGAAAAATCAAGAACGCAGCGTCTGACAGGTTTTACCGTTCCTGATTCGGCGATTCTGTTGTTGTTATGATGATCTGATGATATGTTTATGTTCCTTGACATGAGAGCAAAATATTTAAACCATGAAATGACCAGAACCTAGATTAAATTAAGCTAGAAAGTGCCTACTCGAACTGTCTAGGTTTCTGGGTAACCCAGAAAACCCAGAATCGTTCTGACAGCTACTTTTGGCATGTAAATCTTTCATTTGATATATGTTATGAATCTATTTATTGTTGAATCTTATAGTAATACATTAGTTCTACATAGTGTGATCAATAGGTAGACTAGAAACATCATGATCTGATTGTTACGCTTGGTCAAAGTAGTACCCTCGTTCACTGTTTATGAAGATCTGGGTTTGATGAAGAACATGAAGAACACTTTTAGCGGCGATTACATGTCATATAAAAGCGATCTTTAATGACGCTTTTTATTAACTATAATTAATTACATTTTTAAAAATCATTTAAAAATAGAAATTAGTTTCTGAAAATTCCAAAAATAATTTTAAAATTTATTTGAAGTCATGAAAATTAACTTTTAATAATTTAACCTATTTTTTTCATAAATATTAGTATTTATTTAAATATTATTGATATTTACTTTATTTAATAAATGCATTAAATAAATTAATTAAAATAATTTTATTATATTAAAAACATTTTAAATAATAATAAGGTATTTAAAAATATTTTAAGTTATAAAATATAACTTTTAATATTTAAAGGTAAATTTCATTAATTATTTAATATTAATGATATTTAAATTATTTAATAATTATATTAAATAAATTAGTTTAAAAATGATTTAAATATTATAAAAATCATTTTAAATGAAAATAAAATGTTTTAAAATATTTTAAGTTATAAAATATAACTTTTAATATTTAAAGGCTAATTTCATTAATAAATTTAATATTAATGATATTAGAATTATTTATTTATTATATAAAATAAATTATTTAAAAATGATTTTAGTTATTTAAAATGATATAAATGAAATAAAAATATTTTAAGTTATAATTAATGACTTTTAATATTTGGATAAATAATACATTAATATTTAAATATTAATGGTAATTATTTAAAAATGATTTTAATTGTTTTAAAAATCATTTAAGTGTAATATTAATGTTTTAAAAATATTTTGAGTTATTATAAATAACTTTAATATTTTGTCAATGATTTCATTAATAGTTTAATATTAATTAAATATTAATGATAATAGAACTATTTGATATTTAAATCATTTAATAATGATTCCGGTGTTTGAAAAATCATGATAAATTATAATAATTATTATAAGTCAATTAAAAATAATATGACTGGTATTTTCAGTTATTGAACTACATGATAGAGTCTTAGACTCGATATTTACCCGATACAGCTGTCAGTACATCGAAATATTTTAGAAATTGATCTGGACTTAGATAACTTGACTAGATATGTGTTTGTTTGTAATCCAATGACTGTTAAATATGTGTGACAATGTGATTAGGTTATATGATTACTGCAAATAGCAGTGTTATGTGTTATGGTATGCTATTCTGATCAAAAGAATAATCTTATGAATGATAAGTTTCAATATAAAAGATAAAACTAAGTTGTGTAAGCAGCAGATCAGGCAAGTGTCCATACTCTTTGTATCTACTTATGCAATACTCATATATATAAGTAAGTTATCGAATTATACTAATGTTATATAATTTTTTATACCCTACTAGTATCGGTCAAGTATTTCAATATTAGTATTCATGTTAGTTATAGAGTTATATTCGTTTACCAGTACTGTAGTAATGTATGATCAGTATATACCTTGTGGATAGATAGTTAAGTTAGATTATTCAAGTGCCCTCACTTGGATAAGAACTGTATTTAATCTTATGTCGACACATACCTACTAATTTTCAGGTATGTATATGTTATTTAGAAATTGTCTAAGCTATTTAACTCAGCTAGACATAAAATGAAAGAATATTGTAGAAAATGATAGAATAATATTATTATTAAATTGAAATGTTTTATTTCGAATGTCAGATTAATTATGAACATCTCAAACAAAAAAAAAAACTTTTATGCGCCAAAGGCGGACCAGCTGAACGATTTATCATTCAATCAAGTAGTGTTGATTAATACAGGGCATAACAGGCTGATTACCCTCTATGTCCATAAGATATGACGGTTTGCAGATGAATTTCTGTTTAACCTTTTCAAAAATTAAAATAAAATTCATAGTTTATTAAATTGTTTCCAAATTTATAGTCAGTGCGTAGTTTCAAAAATAAAATAAAATTTATATGTCGTTCAGTATTGTCTTAGCTTAGTTCACAACATTTACTTCATTATTGAAGTGTCGTCCAAAGAAAATATTCAAATCTTTCAGATAATCATTATTCATTGCTATTACTTGTTGGGCACTCAAATGCTTATTCTTGCTTTAAATTTAAATGTTTTCAGCTAAGCTAGCACGACCAAAAAGTTCCGGTAAGGACAAAGGGAAGGGGAAGCTGAAGGAGTAGATTAAATTATGTGGTTATGACTGTTTGTAGTAAGATAATATTTTATTTATCATGTAATGTAAGACTTAAAGGTTCTCAAGACTAGGATGGTAGATAACTTTGATATAATACTTTTGTTTAATTAATATATTATGTAGTTGAATGAATGTTATCGTGGAGCACCAAGTACGGGTTTCAAGTACCCGGATTTGGGGGCGTCACAATACCCCCAAATTCGGGTACTTCATTCCCACAAGATTTGATGTTCACTTGATAAAAATATTCATGTCTAACTACCCAAACATAATAAAATTTAATAATAAACATTTCCATTAAAGGATTACATCAATAAGTTCAATAAAATCTCCCAGGTTATCTAACCATTAAATACAAACATCATGTGCGGAAAATTAAATAACTACATCACAAGATTTAAAAATAAAGTTTGACAATATAAAAGTCAACAGGTTTACAAATCTTCAATACGTGTTCATCTTCCCTTTCCCTTTACTAGTGGTAGGTTCATCGACCTTCTCAACTTTAGCTGTAATATTTATATAAGCAAGAGTAAGAAAACAATGCTCACTTGAAATGACAATGAATAAAACATTATAATAACTGCCAAATGAATAGGCTCGATAGAATTGAATGATGTGCTTTATAAATAATAATCAGGAACAGAATTTGAAATATATATCTGAGGGTCAAAAGACCACGAACTATGTCCATAGTTATAAGTATTCTTTTAACTTAAACTTTAACAATCATAAGACTATAGGGACTCCTCGTACTTAGGGGGATCAGTCCTTCGTACAATATATTATGCACAAACATTTAAACTTTATGCGTAAATTATCCCCTGTAATAGGGTTGTTCATCTCAGTATTTAGAATACAAGTTCGCACCAAAGTAAGTTTGGTTTGGATAAGTTTTAAGGTAATTTAGAGTTTAACTAACATCAACTAAGGATTAGTTGAATAAGAATGTAACAACATTATGCTATAGAATAAATCATAAATGAATCAACATTGTATATTAAGGTCATACTTTAGGAATAATCTAAGAGCATAAGCATTGAATAACATAACATACATTGCTTGAACAATATTAAGCTAAGGTTAGAATCTTGTTTAGAATTGAGTATTGAGCATGCATAATAAATAGTAAATTAAATGATAAAACTTGTTCAACATTAGTGTATCAGAATTTAGAAACTTGCATGCTAAATAACAAGTTAAAGTAGGAAGCCTTTTTAAAGTAAGAGTTTATGTAACAACCCCAAAATTCATACAATAATATTCTCCTTCTAGATCGTTAACAATGCAACTTTAATCTATCTTTACATCATTATTCGATATTAAAATCCCTAAAAATGCTGAATATGTAAAACTTGTATACATTTCCTTCTGTATTGCCCTAAATCGCAACCTTTACATTACATCTCTTCCATTCAAATTTATATCATGAATCGTTACAACAAAATGACTATACAAAGTCTTAAATCATAAATAGATATCCATATACACCGGATAGGTCAACTTACAATTCAACAACATGTTACATTCAAAATATTAAATACATTTCTCATAAAACATAAGTAATCTTCATGAATATGAATCTCTATAATTCACTTAGCACATATCCGTACCTTGTAATCTTGACCTGCAAAAATTATTATTTACAAGAGTGAGCTAGACAGCTCAGCAAGTTCTAACAGTTTTCATGCATCATATAGCACATAATAATATGCCCAACATACATATCCTAATAATTACAGTAACATAGAATACATGCTTTAATTCATATAGCAAATATAAAGAGTGAGTTCCTTACTCAATCATCATTATTTAACCAAAACAATGTAGTCATATATTGACTTTAACATTTCATGATTATAACATGTATAACATATCATGCTCGCTTACAATAAATATAATATATCATGCAATTTAAAATAGTTCATCAAGTCCACGTAGAAAATAGGAACCGAAAGACTTGCCTTGATCATTGTTTACCAATAACAGATTAACAGCTTACAGCTAACTGCACTTCACGTGCCCTACACAGTTATATAATTATACACATCAACTATTATTCACATAACAACACATAGTAATTATAATGTAAACTCTACTCCACATCTCATAATCCTTCTTGTTAATTAGCACACAATGTTCAATTAGATTGTATTAACTTTTCGACTTATGTAATATTTAAAATTCATTCAAGTGTTTAAGTCTTGCTAGGAATACTTATGGGTTTTATATTAAACCCGTTCCATATCTTATAATGTTCATTAACACTTGTCACGGCATTTCGACGTTCATTCGTCACACACCCGAATCGTCTCTCTTGTGTATGCTTAGCGTGCTTACATAACTTATCTAATACATCATTTATTAATGTTAATCATCATTATATTTACTAAAATTCATGTTTTATAACTTAGGACACCATCTTTTATCGTCAAGAGCACTACACTTGCATATGTGCATGCCTGACGCCTTCCGATTGCCTCCTAATACATATCAGTCCCACAAATGACCATTTTGACCCCTTTTCCCGACCTCCAATTGAAAACTTTAAAGTACAAAAGTTGTAGGGCTATTCGTCCTTGTTCGGTATCAATTTGAATCACCTCAATCTGAGTCGGTATGAAAATGATATGGCCATTTTACTACAAGAGGTCAAAACTGTCCGGCCGTGTCAACTATTTCGGTGCTATAGCGCCCCAAATAGCCTTGGGGGCCGCACTGTAGCGCCCCTTAACAATATGTACGTGTTTTTTTCTCTAGTTTTACTGTTCTTATGAATTTTTGACCCTTTCTCCTTCCAACCTTTATAACTTGAGTTATACACACCCAAATCAGTCCGTTTTTGACTCTATGGATTCGTACTTCATAGAACTACAACGTACTAGACTTATAACAATTTACAGAAACACTAACTAGCCTAAATCTTGACCCAAAACTCATGTTCATACTATACTTTAATGTTTTAACATATTTAACGAATTCATTCACTACGAATTTGTTTCTTAACTAAATATATTCATTCAACTTGCGTTCTTTTCGTTTCTTATCGTATTAAAATAATCCATTACCAATTTTACCATTATACTATGAATTAAACATCAATTTGATAGTTTCAAAAGCCATTTTTCAAAAATTAATTCACAAAAAAATCATTATGAACAAAATTCCTCTTGTTTATCAAATTACATGGATTGAATTGCTAGAACAACCATATAACTCATAATATATCATAATATAACCCATATTACACATAACTCATCCTCATATCAAAGATTTAAGAACAATTTTCAACACAACTTCATAATCAAACACTATGAACATGATTTCATCATGTTCATCATATCTTTGGGAATTGAAACTTTTGAACAACTATAAAAATCTCATGTAAGCGTGTAAGTAAATAAATAAATAAATATATATATATATATATACACACACACACACACATCCCATTCACATATCAAAATTATGAAGTTTCACCAAAAGATTTTTTCATAGAACTCTAAAACTATGAAAAAAATAGAAGAACATGATTTTAAAATTTGTTTTTACAACAATTGTATTGTGAAAATCCTTTCATGGCATACAATCGCATATGAAAACATATGAACACCATATATACATATAAATTATTAATCATGAAAACCTAATTTTACAAAGACTAAATACAAAACATCTTAATTTAGTATAAGGGTTAGTTTGATACCTTTCTAGGTTGAACTAGGAGAAAAGATGGAGATGATGAAAGTTTTTCTTTTGTTTTCTCATGGTTTCCCTTATTCTTCTTCTTCCTCTTCTTTTTTTCTGTATTCTCTCTTCTTCTCTTTGTTCTTAGTTTAGACTTAAGTTTAGAAATCTAACGTAACTTAGTGTATATACAATATACATATAACACATATAATTATAGAATATGTAACTCCCAATATAATTACATATACTAATTATATCTCTATGCGAGGATATAATTTAGACATTTATGGTCTATTTATATCTCACACTACTTCCCAAAAATAATACCTCCAAATCCTCAGGGAAACCACTACTACCGCTAACTCTGAATCATGAATCGGATATCCCTTCTCGTAATATTTTAATTGTCATGAGGCATATGCAATGACTTTGTTGTTCTGCACACATCCTAGTCCTTTATGCGAGGCATCACTATACAACGCAAAATTTCCTATATTATCTGGTAAAGACAACATAGGTGTCATACCTAACTTCTTCTTCAACTCTTGAAAATTCGCTTCATAATTTCATACCCATATAAATTCCACCAATTTCCTCGTTAAGTTAGCTAACGAAGTGACTATCTTGAACTTCGTGTATCCCACACACTATTTTCTTAACAGCTTCTTGACTTATAACATCGATTGATAACTCTACTGTACAGGCGACCTGCAACTAGAAAAATAAATACTACCTTTTACTGTAACGCCCCCAAATTCAGGTACTTGAAACCCGAACTCGGTGCTTTACGATACAATTTCTATGAGCGGAATAATACTAATAATAACAATAATATGAATATCAAACTTAAATTATATTTATCAGAGTCTAATCCCAAGTACGCAACCTTTACTACAATACATTACATGATAGATAATAAATATCATGGTCTAAATATTGTCTAACTATTACAAAAGATACCAATAAACTTATTCTGTTTGCTTTTTTTTTTTCATTGTTCTTGGCCGAACCTTCTGGTTCTTCACACTGAGCTGAAAATATTTAAATTAAGCAAGGATGAGCATTTGAGTGCCTAACAAGTAATAGCAATTATAAATATAAGCTAAAAGAAGTAAATGTTTTCTTTGTATGACACTTCTACAACGAATCAACAGTTCTGAAGTAAGCTGAACCAATAATAATAACATAACAATTCTATATCAAATTTTTGAAACTACGTATTGACTATATTTGAAGATTAGTCGATAGACTATGAACATTGTTTTCTATTTTCGAAAAGGTTAAACAGAACTTCATTTGCAAACCGTTATAACTTACGGGCTCGAGGGTGTACATCCCATGTGCCCTGTACTGATCAATACTACATGCAAGAACGATATTATCATTCATCTTTTCTGCCTTGGGTGCATAAAAGTTTTCCCATATTCGAGAGGTTCATACTTAGTCGAGAATCCAAACCAAAGCAATTTGATTGGATACAATAAAGTTTTATCATGTTCAACGATATTTCTAAATCTGTGTCTGTAACGATCCCAAGAATTTAAATAATTTAATTCTCGACATTGGTCGTTAACAATACATTCAACCTCTAATTTTACATAACTAATCGATAATACAACCATTAAATTTGCAGAATAATTAAAATTTTCAATTACAAACTATTCTCGTTCCCAAAACTTTTAACCTTTACATCTAAGTATCTCAGAATCATTTTAATACTACAAGAATTTACATCGCAAAACGACATTACAATTAAACATTAATACATTATTTGGAACCTTACACATGGTTCAAATAATAATAACACAACAAAAGTGTATAAATCTTCAAGTATCACATCTGATTCATGTCTTTCAAGTAGCACATAACTTTACCTTGAATCTTTAACCTGCAAAAGTGGGTATTTGCAAGGTTGATCTCGACAACCCAAAACAATCTAACAGTTTTCATGCATCACATAGCACATAATAACATGCTCAACATATAACATACATGATGCAGTTTATATAACAAATATAAAGATTGAGTTCCTTACTCAATCAGCATGCTTTAATCAATCAACGTAGTCATAAATTAACTTTAACATTTCATACTTTCAACATATATATAACAAATCATGCTCTTTGCAATAAAGATTAAAAACAATCAACAAGTTCATATAGCAAATAGGAATCCGAAGACTTGCCTTGATCGTTGTTTACAAATAACAGGTTTAACGACTTTACGATGTCACACACTTCATGTGCCCTGCACAATTATATAATCATACACATCAACTATTAGTCACATAGCAATGCATAATATTTGTAATGTAAATTTTACTCTACATCTCATAACCCTTCCTATCATAAATACATAATGTTCAATTTGATTGTGTTAACTTTCAACTTATATCTCACTGTATTTCATATTCTAAGTTCATTTAAGTGTTTAAGTCTTGCTAGGAATCATTATTGGTTTTATATTAAACTCATTTCATACCTTATAACGTTCATTTCATTTGACCTAAAACACTTTTTACGTTCATTAACATTTGTTACGGCATTTCGACGTTCATTCGTCACACACCCGATTTGTCTCTCTTGTGTATGCTTAGTATGCTTATACAACTTATTTAATACATTATTTTTTTAATATTAAGCAGCATTATGTTTACTAACATTCATATTTTATAACTTAAAATAACATCTTTTATCGTCAGAAGCACTACACTTGCATACGTGCATGCCCGACGCCCTTCGATTGCCCCTGAAAACACAGCAGTCCTAATGATGACTATTTTGACCCCTATTACGGATCTCAAATTGAAAACCTTAAAGAATATAAGTTGTAGGTCTATTCGTTCTCGTTCCGGATCATCTTGAATGGCCTCAATCAGAGTTTGTATGAAAATGTTATGCCTATTTTACTAAAATAGATAAAAACAATCACACCTGACATACTTTGGATGCAGCTGCGCTCAATTAAGCCTTGGGCACAGCACAGCTACTCCCCAAATGACTTAGGGCACAATGCAGCTGCGCCCATTAGCAGAAACGGGACCTGAAGCTACTGTTCTCGCAATTTTTTTGACCCTTTCCTCCTACTAATCTTCGTAACTTGAGTTATACACATCCAAATTAGTCCATTTTCAATTTTATGGATTCATAATTCATAGAACTACAACATAATAGAATTATAACAATTTATAAAAATATTAACCAACCTAAAATTTGACCCAAAACACATGTTCATACTCTATTTTCATGTTTTAACATCTCTAGCAAAATCGAACACCACGAATTTGTTTCTTAACCATTTGACACCATTCCAACTACGTTGTTTATGTAATTCAACATACTAACAACATATATCATCAATTTCGGATTATATCACAACTTCGTCATAAATTTTGATTCCAAAATAAACCTTAATGTATATATATATCAATAAAACTCAATTTCTTCACTCTAAAACAGGTTTCCATGGATTTGATTTCTGAAAATTATTTCTAGATAACAACTAAAAGATTATAAACATCTAACAACATATATATAACATATTTAGCAATTCATCCAACTAAATTTCCAAATTTAAAGGATAACTCAAGAACACCCAAACTAAGAAGAAACTAGGTTATTTATCTCTTAATTCTTGTTTAGCTTTGTTAGGAGATGTTAGAGAATTGCTACTTCCTTCTTCTTTTCAATGATTTCTCTTCCAATTGCCTCCCAATTCCTCTCTAGAACCCTCTCTCCCTCTATATTTTCTCTTGTAGCTTTAGCCTTAGGATTATACGTATACACTAACTGATATAATATGTTAAAAACCAAAAAGGCTTTATCAGCTATAATATGCCAAAGGCTACAAGGCAACGTTTGGCAATCCTCTTAAAATCTCATTTTAGTTTATTTTTATATTAGTTATATAATATAGTTCAATTGTCACATTTATTCAATTTAAATCACAATCATTATTTAACCTTATAATATTTATTTAACCAATATAATTCTCAATATTTATTTAATAAATACTAATCTTCTAATTTAATTATCCTTTTAATTATATTATTCTTTTAATTAAATAATTCTATAATTTAATTAGTCTCTAATTAAATTAATCAAACACACACTTTAATAAAATTACTTCATAACAACATCCATGAATTTAATTTATTTAACAAATAAATCAAACAAAATATTTATTTAATTACTAATCTTATTTAGTTAATTTTCTTTTCATAATTATTTAATTTCTTCAGATTAAATTAACTATATTTCTTACCCAAATATATATATATATCTCATATCACACCGCACATATTTCAAAATATATAATATATATATACATACTCAAACTCAAAATATCTCATAATAAGAATTTTAATTATTAAATTCTTATTTTAATAACTTATAAAAATTTGGGATGTCACATCCTTCCTCCCTTATAAGGATTCCGTCCTTGGAATCAACGAAACCTCCCTTACTCGGTTTTCACCAAATCTCTTTTCAAAATTTATCATTGAATATCTTCAACACATTACCTTAATATAGGTTTTATTTATTACCACTACCACCATTCTTCATAATAAATTCTTGTAAGTTTTATTTCATAACCTTTACTTAGACTCAATTATATTTGAGTATTACATATTCTTTGACCCGTTCATTATCTTTCTCTAAGGATCGTTATCATAAACACTCGGGATATTACATTCACCCATTCTTCTAAGAATTTCGTCCTCGAAATTTTATTTATTAATCTTCATTCATTCAATCTATCAAAATAGATTTTACGTTAATACTCTATTCATTCATTGGGTTCTATAACCACTTTCTTTCCACAAAGATCTTTCTACAATTATTAAACTTTTCTATTAAAAGTTTTACATTATTCTTTGATAGCTCATCTCCTTCTCATTTCAAAATATCTTTTCTCACTTATTCAATATATTTATCATTCAGTGTCGCATTCTACGACTTACTTCTTTCTAAGGAATTTCATCCTTACCACATTCGCCTTTTAGAATAGCAAGAATCTTCCAGAATTGCTCAATAATTGGGAAGCAGTATGAATAACGCAGGATTTTAAAAGATTCCAAATCATGCTGAGGGGTCATAAGACCTTGAACTACGTCCCTAGGTTATCAAATATCTCGACTTGAACCTTTAACAGCCATAAGACTATCTGGACCTTGAACTCTTCTCTCTCGGTTTAATAAATTGCATCACCATCAGAACCATCTTTAACAAAATGTTTATCAATCACACAAACTGAAAACACTCTCTACAAGTACTCTAGGTGATCAACCTATCGTACCCTTACGTCGTGCACAACGTATTACATCTTAACATTGTAACGACTATAGGCATTACTTTCGGAACCATTGTCTCCGATAACATGTCCCCTTTTATAAGGTTATTCAACTCAGCCTTTCAGCTTCTGAATTCGCACCAAAACAATTTGGTTTGTCATAACTTCTCAAGAAATGCTTGAATTTTATGAACATCTTTTAATATTCGTCTAGCTGAATCAAATAGCATAGACTTCTATAACAATTCAGACATCAATCGAAATATACATATATATATATTCTCATATCTTAAAGAAATCTCAAAAATCTTTTTATGGCGTCATGATTATGACATTGTCATACTACATCTCACTATAGTGGGCTGACGATCATATGATCACATCCAACACCAGGTTCCATTGCATTGATGACTCCATCGTTTATCATATCACCCGATACATATAGTTAAAATATATTTTAAAATTTAAAAGAAATTATTTTTTTATCTAGCCGAAACAAACAACATAGATACGCGAAGAATAGCATTATTTTTAAAAATTCTTTGGCTCACTAGCGTGATCCAATATTTTTTCAAAAATTAAAAGTACAACCATCGGCACGAAGTCAATAAATTTCAAAAATCTATCAAAGCTAGAAGATTTGGAAAACCTATGTCTCCATTTTCTCCATCAATTTCATCGCTTAATAATTAATATCTACTTCCATAATCCTCAATTCTATATTCATAACCTATCTATACCCAAAGATAGTTCATCAAACTTACTACACATTGCAAGTTCGAAACTTTCCACAATAATATGAGTTTAAGAACTTATCCTAGTTAGACCATAGGCGTCCATTCACGAGAGGGGTTCAAAACATACCATATTATTATGAGTCACGAACTTACCATATGCATTAGTTTTAAGAACCGCACCTAATCCTAATAATATCTGACAAATCTTAATAGTTTCTAACTATCAAACATACACATGAGAAAAGAATTACCTTTTCACCACATATACATTGATAGCGCGACACCAACATTCCAATGATTATCAATGTGATGAACTGAGTGCAAGCACAAAACCCTCGCCCGTACAAAAATTTGTACAACTTAGCCATCACATGAGTCCTCAATTGAAATCCCACCTAACTCTATCTTACTCTTAACTTGCTCTTTGCTCGATATGAATTCCTCTTATCACATTATCTATAACTCATCATGAGTTTATCTTGTACTATTTCATAGTACATTATCTTCATAGCACCAAGCTATAATTATTCAAACATTACAGACCATCTTTCTTTTATAACTTAAATTGATCACGTCGTGATCTTATTCTATAATCACCTCCCTTAAAATTCCTTTCTTAACTCGTGATCGTTTTATATTATGATCCTTTTTCTTTCTTTTTTCATCATTTATGATTTCATTTATGCTTTTAATCTTACAGACTTTGTCTATTCATCATTATTCGTTATCTTCGCTATTGGAGTTAGATAACTCCCATTTCTTATCTTTATATCTCTTCAAGATTCTTCTTTGAATTTTCTTGTTTATATAACAATTCTTCTTTTAAGAATTTCCAACTTCATTTACATTGCTCAACATTTCATTTGAGTTCCATATTTTCATCATACGTATCCATTTTCTATACTTGGTACACATCGAGTCTCTAATAGTTTCAATATGGTACGCTGAGTGGTTTCCCACAAACAACCAACAAACTAGGTTCCGAGTTGCTAGTTCGTATATACCTCCGCTCTATGAAGGAATCGTTTAGCACAGATACCATACATCAACTATTAAAGTGTACAATTGTGCCATACTTAAATATAACTTTTTATTCTTAACTTCTTTATCATTCTCTTCTTATAGACATTGTCTATTTCTTATCACCTTACATCCTTATTATTGGAGTTGGGTAACCCCACATTCCTATTCCTCATAACTCTGCGAGATTCTTCTTTGAATCCTTTCACGCATGTTTTAATCCCTCCTTTATAAATTTCTTAAATTATTTCTTATTGTTCAAACTCTATTTGAGCGTATTCTTTCATTATCTTCATCTTCCTTCTCTAAGGTTATAGCATACGGAACTCCTACCTAAGGTTTATAACCCACAACTTTGATACCAACTGTAACGACCCCAAAAATTTAAATAATTTAATTCTCAACTTCGGTCGTTAACAATACATTCAACCTCTAATTTTACATCATTATTCGATAATAAACTTTATAAAATTTGGAATAAATTTAAACTTTTCTATTTCTTACTTTAATTCTCGAACCCAAAACCTTTATCATCTACCTTTAATCAATATTATTTTATGATTCATTTATCAATTATTATATAAAAGTTTACATTTCAATCATAACCTTTACATATCATAACTCAACTTTAGCTTACAACTAACATAAAACTATACATCATACCATTTAGTACATCTCATTCATCTTAATCATGGTATAAAGAACTAACAACTTTAGCTAAAATATTAATCTTCAAGTATCACATCGATCCACGTCTTTCAAGTAGCACATAACTTTACCTTGAATCTTTAACCTACAAAAATGGTTATTTGCAAGGTTGAGCTCGACAGCCCAAAAGAAAATCTAATAGTTTTCATGCATCACGTATACATAATAACATGCTCAATATATATCTCATAAACATTGACTATATAACATACATGCTGATGTGCATATAACAAGTATAAATATTGAGTTCCTTACTCAATTAGCATGCCTTAATCAATCAACGTAGTCATAAATTAACTTTAATATTTCATACTTTCAACATATATATAACACATCATGCTCTTTTCAATAATGATTCAAAAACAGTTAATCATCAAGTTCACATAGCAAATAGGAACTGAAAGACTTGACTCGATCGTTGTTTACTAATAACGGTTTAACAGCTTACAGTTATCTGCACTTCACATGCCCTACACAATTATATAATCATACATATCAACTATTAGTCACATAGTAACGCATAATATTTGTAATGTAAATTTTACTCTACATCTCATAACCCTTCCTATCATAAATACACAATGTTCAATTTGATTGTGTTAACTTTCAACTTATATCTCACTATATTTCATATTCGAAGTTCATTCAAGTGTTTAAGTCTTGCTAGGAATCATTATTGGTTTTATATTAAACCCATTTCATACCTTATAATGTTCATTTCATTTGACCTAAAACACTTTTTACGTTCATTAACATTTGTTACGGCGTTTCGACGTTCATTCGTCACACGCCCAATTTGTCTCTCTTGTGTATGCTTAGTATTCTTATACAACTTATCTAATTCATAATTTTTAATATTAAGCATCATTATGCTTACTAACATTCATGTTTTATAATTTAAAACAACATTTTTTATCGTCAGAAGCACTACACTTGCATACGTGCATGCCCGACGCCCTCCGATTGCCCTTGAAAACACAATAGTCCTAACGATGACCATTTTGACCCCTGTTACGGACCTCAAATTAAAACCCTTAAAGAATAAAAGTTTTAGGTCTATTCGTCCTCGTTCCGGATCATCTTAAATCACCTCAATCGGAGTTCGTATGAAAATTTTATAACCATTTTACTAGAATAGGTAAAAACAGTCACACCTGACATACTTTGGGCATAGCTGCGCCCAATTAAGCCTTGGGCATAGCACAATTGCGCCCTAGAGCATAAATTGCACCCCAAATGACTTAGCACTTGAAAGGTTGCATGCTAGCTAGCGTAAACGGACTCAAGCTACTGTTCTCGCGATTTTTTTGATCCTTTCCTCCTACCAATCTTCATAACTTGAGTTATACACATCCAAATTAGTCCGTTTTCGATTCTATGGATTCATAATTCATAGAACTACAACATACTAGAATTATAACAATTTATAAAAACATTAACCAACCTACAATTTGACCCAAAACACATGTTCATACTCTATTTTCATGTTTTAACATCTCTAGCGAAATCGAACACCACGAATTTGTTTCTTAACCATTTGACACCATTCCAACTACGTTGTTTATGTAATTCAACATACTAACAACATATATCATCAATTTCAGATTATATCACAACTTCATCATAAATTTTGATTCCAAAATAAGCCCTAATGTATATATATCAATAAAACTCAATTTCTTCACTCTAAAACATGTTTCCATGGATTTGATTTCTGAAAATCATTTCTAGATAACAACTAAAAGATTATAAACATCTAACAACATATATATAACATATTTAGCAATTCATCCAACTAAATTTCCAAATTTAAAGGATAACTCAAGAACACCCAAACTAAGAAGAAACTAGGTTATTTACCTCTTAATTCTTGTTTAGCTTTGTTAGGAGATGTTAGAGAATTGCTACTTCCTTCTTGTTTTCAATGATTTCTCTTCCAATTGCCTCCCAATTCCTCTCTAGAGCTCTCTCTCCCTCTGTATTTTCTCTTCTAGCTTTAGCCTTAGGATTATACGTATACACTAACTGATATAATACGTTAAAAACCAAAAAGGCTTTATCAGTTATACAATGCCAAAGGCCACAAGGCCACGTTTGGCAATCCTCTTAAAATCTCATTTTAGTTTATTTTTATATTACTTATATAATATAGTTTAATTGTCACATTTATTCAATTTAAATCACAATCATTATTTAACCTTATAATATTTATTTAACCAATATAATTCTCAATATTTATTTAATAAATACTAATCTTCTAATTTAATTATCCCTTTAATTATATTATTCTTTTAATTAAATAATTCTTTAATTTAATTAGTCTCTAAATAAATTAACATCAAAGACACTTTAATAAAATTACTTCATAACAACATCCATGAATTTAATTTATTTAACAAATAAATCAACCAAAATATTTATTTAATTACTAATCTTATTCAATTAATTTTCTTTTCATAACAAATTCATTTAATTTCTTCAATAGTTAAATTAACTATTAATCCTCATTTTCTCAATATATGAATATATATATATATATCTTCACACCGATCATATATTTTAAATTATATAGCATGTATATATACATACTCAAACTCGAAACATCTCATAATAAGAATTTTAATTATTAAATTCTTATTTTAATAACTTATAAAAATTCGGGTTGTCACAGTGTCTAGCTGGGTCAAATAGCTTAGATGGCTTTTAATTAATGTATACATACTGAGAGATTAATAGGTATATATATATATATATATATATATATATATATATATATATATATATATATATATATATATATCAACATGTGATTAAATACAATGATTATCCAAGTGGGGACACTTGTATAACCATATTTAGAAATTAACGAACAAAACAAATATCTGAATTATACAATAATACTATACTAATAAAAATGATCGGATACATAATCGATAACAATAGAGTTAATATTCTAGCACAATGATAATATAATTCTAAAACTTTCTTGCTTATATCCATTGCATAAAGTAAATGCAAAGGTAGGATACTTGTCTGGTCTGCTGCTTATAATTACGCAACTTAGTTTTATCTTTTATATAGCAACCTATCATTAATAAGATCATTCTATCGATTAGAATAATATATCATAACACATAATACTACTTATTGCAGTCAGCACATAACGTAATCACATTGTCACACATGTGTCACAGTCATTGGATCACAAACAAACACATATACATATAAATTATATAAGTGCAGATCAATTTCTGAAACATATCGACGTACCGACGGCTTTATCAGGTAATTATGGAGTCTAAGACTCAATCATATAGTTCAATATCCATTTAAATAATTTAAATATGAGTCATATTATTTTTCATAACCTTATAATAATTTTTAAATAATTATTATACTTTATCATGAATTTTAAACAAGAATCATTATAAAATGATTTAAATATCAAGTAATTCTATTATCATTAATATTTAATTAATATTAAACTATTAATGAAACCATTGTCAAAATATTAAAGTTATTTATAATAACTTAAAATACTTTTAAAACATTAATATTATCCTTAAATAATTTTTAAATAATTAAAATAACTTTTAAATAATTACCATTAATATTTAAATATTAATGTACTATTCACTAAAATATTAAAAGTCATTTAGTATAACTCAAAATATTTTTAATTCATTTATATCCTTTCTAAATGACTAATAAAATCATTTTAAAGCTATTTATTTAATATAATTATTAAATAAACTTAATATCATTAATATTAAATTATTAATGAAATCATACTTTAAATATTAAAAGTTATATTTTATAACTTAAAATATCTTTAATGATCTTTATAATATTCATTTTAAATTAATTTATTTAATATAATTATTAGATAACTTTCATATCAATAATAGTAAGTAATAAATGAAATTACCTTTAAATATTGAAAGTTATATTTTATAACTTAAAATATTATTAAACTCTTTATTTTTATTTAAAATGATTTTCTAATATTAAAATTATTTTTAAACTAATTTATTTAATATAAATATTAAATAAATCTAATATCATTAATATTAAAATATTAATATTTTCATGACAAAATATCAAAAGTTATATTTTATAACTTAAAATATTTTTATAACATTTAAATCATTTTATATGATTTTTAAATCATTAATTCTATTTTTTATAATTTATTTAATACATTTATTAAATAACTTAATTATTATTAATATTAATTTATTAATAAAATTTATCAAAAATTTATTAAAAGTCATTAAAATTAACTTAAAATATTCTTATACCATAATATAATTTTAAATGATTTTTCAAGTATTAAAATCATTTTTCAATAATTTATTTAATATAAAAATTAAATAAATTAAATACCTTCAATATTTCAAAAATATTAAATGTGACGCCCCCAAAATTAGGTATACATCACCCATCTTGGGTCGCCACTTACATGGTATGTAATTTAAATACAACTTATTAACATAACTGCCATATAAATACGATATAAAGCGTGAGTTTAAATACAAATATCGCTCTACTAGATATTATACAAACTCAAACAAAAGTCCTCATTACAATTATTATCACACTATTTCACGAGAATAGTGAGGACTACTAATGCTATCTTCGGGACCATCACTCGCTTCCCAGACTCGTCCCCAAATATATTCTCATTTCACGAAGAGAACGGTGAAAGAAAGGGTGAGCTCAACTAGCCCAAGAAGAAATATTATGACTAAGATAATGCGAAATAAATTATCAATAGTCTTCAACAATGTTAAACTGATAAAATACAATAGACAACCAGTTTAACTGCAGCGGAATATGCAATCCATTAAAAGAGTCAAGTAGAAATAAAGTCTACTATCTTTTAGGTTTTAAAAGGTTTTTCATCATTGTTATATATTTTAGACTCGACTTTTAATAAATATTCCACATCATCGAATCACCCCCCGCACTACTGGCCAGGATATTCTTTAGTATCACGACCACAATTATTCATGCACTACGGGCCAAGAATATTTGTGTATTCATTAATGGTCATGATCATGCCAACAATCGTCCACCAATGCACTACTGACCATTGAGGATTTTTATCACATCATTTGTAACATTACGGTCATGATTACAATCGAATAGTCTCTGGTCATAATCATACCAAGTCCATCTATGCACTCACAGCCACGTATGACTTTCAACATAATATAACATGAGAATGATGACAATGATATAAGAATTCAATAAAACAAGTTCAAGAATTATTTTATCCGGGGAATTATTAACGTCCCAAATTATCAACATGATACATTTTGTAGAGTAAAATTCAAGAATGATCGGAAGAATATTTCTATGAAAAGATATCTTTGGATGAAACGCAAATATCAAGGATATTCCATTAATTTCATGGAGTATAGAAGTCAAAGTTTTAACTTAACCGGGTATAATAAAGAATAAAATAACAAAAGAAATCACCATGCATGCGATAGGCACTTGCAGGCGAGTTATTCCAATAGAATAATAAATAATGGAACCAGTCCCATAAGAAACGCATGCAGACGGGATGTTCCAACGTAATAATAATAAAGATTTTTTACCAGTCCGGTGTAAAACACATGAGCATGGATGTTCCAATGTAATAATAATAAAGATTTTAACCAGTCCTGTAAAACACACGAGCAGGATGTTCCAACGGAATAATAATAAAGAGCGGAACCAGTCCTGTAAAAACACACGATGAGGATGTTCCAATGTAATAATAGAAGAATGTCACCAAGTATAGGTAAAGCCGCATATACAAAGTTATTCCAATGTAATAATAAGCGATGGAATAACAACAGTTCTCTTCATGAATAAGAAAGAATAACACCCTTACATTTGGTAGAAGATTGAATCTGCAACGAAGCAGTAGTAACAAAATACTCTTCTTCTTTCTCTCTTATTCTCTCTATACTTTCTCTCTCTATAAGCTTGAATGAATTAAGTGAAAATAATGAAGCCCTAGGCCTCTATTTATAGAAGATTTCTAGCTTAGCACTTAGTGTGAAAAAAAGGCAAGTGGCTCGACGAATCGGTTTGGCGCTTTTGTAATGTGAAACGACAAGTGGTTCGACGTCTGGTAAAGGTAATTACTATTAACGAAGGTAAATACTATCGATGAAAGGTAAATACTATTCACAAGGGTAATTACTATCGACGAAGGTAATTACTATCGATTTGAAGGTAAATACTATTCACAAGGGTAATTACTATTGACTAAGGTAATTACTATTGACGAAGGTAAATACTATTCACAAGGGTAATTACTATTGACGAAGGTAATTACTATTGACGAAGGTAAATACTATTCACAAGGGTAATTACTATTGACGAAGGTAATTACTATTGACGAAGAGACTCTTAGATGATGACATATGAGCCCCCCCATAAAATAATCAAACTTACCACAAATCATTTTTTTTCATCAACACATATTTAATCTTTCAATAATTATTAATCATTTATAACTTGTCGTCTCAATTATTGATTTAATACTATAACATATTATACGATGATCTTGTGACAATAATTGAATCAATAATATAAGAGATATGATGCAAAGAATTCATCAGTAGTAATAATTGAGCATAAATGAGTGACTTCTCACGTAAGCATCAATAATCAATACCAAAGTGTCTACTTAACTACGCCAGACATCGCTTTTACTTTACCAACGGTAGTTCAACAGCTTTAACGGTAACACCTCCGCCAAGTTATTTTTATAAAATATTTTTGTCGTTTTCAATCCGATAATAATTACATTGTGGGGTCCACCAATGATTGAGCCATTGTATTTAATATTCCCTAACAAAAGAATATTCCCCAGACCAAACGAATATTTTATAACAACTTGCATACTTTGCAAAATTTATAAATATTACCCACAACTATAACATTATATCAAATTTATTCCATAATATTCAAAAATAATATTTATAGAAAAATTCATCTTTATTTATAAAAGATGGGGTCTTACATTAAATATTTATGAAATATATTAAAAATTATTAAAAACTAATTTTCAGACTTTAAAATAATTTTTAGGAATTTATTTTTTATTTTTCATAATTAAAAAATATTTTATACTAATTATTTAATAAAAATAATTAATTTTCTAAATAACTGTCGCTAAAAGGCCCTATATCGACGAAACTGTCGCTATAGGTGTTCTTGAGCATGTCAGAACCTTCAAAGTTTATTGATCGTGTACCTATTTTGACCAAGTCTAGATCACTGATCTATATGTTTCTGGGTTTGCTAATGGTTTATGATTGTAGTATTAATGTAATACTACAATCACCAACAAGTTTTATGTCCATAGATCATCATAACAGTGAGTTCTGGCCCATCAAAAACCTTGTCAGGACTGTTCTTCAATTTCTGGGTTTCCCAGAAATGAAGAACAGTCAAGATACCTTATTTTCGATCCTTATAACATGCATCCTGGTTCTACTTAGTGTAATATAAAAGTTCAAAACTATAGCATACATGACAAGGAACAATAATACAACATTATATCAGTATATCAACATCACAGTTAAAAGATCTAATCCAGTCAACCTATGTCAGAGCTGTTCTTGAGTTTTCTGGATTTTCCAGAAAACTCATCCGGCTGATGGTCAAAGCTTGTTTGACCGGCTACAATTTCGAATCTATGAATGATCTGGGAGTTATAAAGGCATGGATTAATAGTTTACATGTCAGTCTACACAACCATAACAATAACATAACAGAACTAATTAACAACAGCAAGATCAGAGCCCTTTAAAAACATTGTCAGACTTCTGAAAAAATTATGGGTTACCTAGAATCAGTAAAGTCATGGTCGGTCAACGACCTTTGACCATCAATAACTTTCAATCTATAACCGATCTGGCTTTGAATCAAGTTCCAGATGAAAGATCACATAACAAACTACATGTTTAAACTTTTAAATAGCAAAAACACATAACAAACTAAGATTTACAAGGTCTGACATTCATTGTTGTAGACACTCGAAATTTTCTGCACGCCTGTTACTGACATTGCAGGAGGGCAGATTCGTCTTTTAGAGATAACCCTGGAAGACAGTTGACATCCATTTCGGATATTACCGGAAGTTCAGTTACAACCCGGAACACAAACCGGGAACATCAGTTCAAACCCGGAACACAAACCGGGAGCATCAGTTCCAACCGAGAACACAAACCGGGAAATTCATTTCCAATCTCGGAGATAACCCCGAGGTATGCAGATCAAAAGACCTGTAACAACACCAGAGAGGACAGTTCTATCTCGACGACAACACCGTGACATTCTGTTCCAGTCCCAGAAACAACACTGGGAGTAGCGACTCCATCCTTGGTGATAGCCCCAAGGAATGCTTTTGCAGTTCCGGCGATAACTCCGGAATAGTTTGTTTCAAACACATGCGATCAGCTTCAAGCTCAGACCTCCTGCCGAGGCACTCATACCTCAGACCCGGAGCTAACAATGGGCAGACAAGCACACCCACAGATGACAGTGAGACATACAAACAAGCAGTCCAATCATAGATATAACCCTGAGCAACGTCTGCTTTCCTCTCAAACCGACGATAACCCCGGTGAGGAGTCAAAACGTCATCTTACCGCCTCAACGTTTTCTCTCATAAGATGATATCACGGCATACCAACAAGTAGTCCAATCTCAGATGTAACCCTGAGCAACGTCTACTTTTAACTCAAACCGGTGATAACCCCAGTGAAGAGTCAAACATCATCTTGCCCCTTCAACACTTGTGCATCTTCTCAACACATCAAACATACATACATCCAATAATGTCCCACAAGAACCGAGAAGTAACAATCCCGAGTGACTATTACGCGTGGCAGTACTTTGGATAGTATTTGAAGCTTGAAGACCATGGGCATAGACCCCTTTTCCTGACTTCGTACAACCTCTAATCCATGTCATTGCGTAACTCTCGACATAAGCGGTCCAAAGAAGGTCAGATATACCTCGTTTGGATGCTCGGATTAAAGTTCTGCAAGTTCGAGCGGACATTATAGTGCATGAGTGCACGTACTTTGAGACAGACAGGACCATGAGGCTCGGATGCACCACGACCAAACCCCGCGGTATACAATCATGGGTACGCCACGCGAATGTACCACTGCGACCATCCGTCTATAAATATGAGCCTTGGGGTCAGCCATTTGAAGAGGAGAAGGAGAGGAAAAGGCGAGGAAGACCTGTCCATTTTACTTTGTATACACATCTTTTGAGTGTTTCCTCATCTTTAAACACTTGTTAGCTCATATATAGCTATCTTTTATCCGGCGGGAGCTGTGTGTTTATCAATTTAAAGTCATAGAAGTCTACTTTGGCAGCCCACTGTAAGCCTCCTCACATTATATAAAGCCTTCTTCTCATATTAGCACACACTGTTATACACATTGAGAGTCGTGTTGTGTGCGTTTGTCCGGACTTCGGTTCGTGGTTTTCATTTCGGTCTGTATATATATACTTATATATATAATTGTTGTCAGACATATCTGATGAGCCTGGATTTTACATTCGGAGCATTTACTCGCTTCTATATAATATATATATAATTATTGTCGGACATATTCGATGAGCCTGAATTTTACATCCGGTGCATTTACTCGCTTTTATATATATATATATATATATATATATATATATATATAATTGTTGTCAGACATATCCGATGAGCCCGGATTCACATCTCGGTGTGTTCTTTGCTTTTATATATATATTTGTACATATATGTATATATTTACATTTAAATCTGGCCGAGTTTACTTAAGTGGTAGTTGATCGCTTTTACTGACTTTATTTACATTTCGTCCCACACAGGAGTTTACTTTATGGTGGTTGATCATGTCCATATATATATATATATATATATATATATATATATATATATATATATATATATTTACCGCTTTTATATATTTACATTTTCGATCCCCCATGGAGTTGCTTTCGTGATGGTTGATCATGTATGATATATATATATATATATATATATATATATATATATATATATATATATATATATATAGCTTTTATATATATAATCGCTATCGCTTTTCCATACAAACTGCAGTATCATGTGAGCCTAGGAATCATGTGATCACAGATTCAGTCTACTGAATCTAGATTCGGTTCCCATGATGGACATATTTCAACTGTGAGCAGCTTGTACATTATTTACAATTTCTGAATTTCCTTGGATGGTTGTCATGCCCATGAGGAGTTCGGCACTGCTGTATATTATTTCTCGAGAATGCTTCGCATCTTGAAAATAAAAGCAAACAAGCCGAACATTTAATAATAAAATGGAAGTATCAAAGGCCTCAATTACTATTGAGCACAGGGTTTGAAAAACCTCTTTTACAAAATGTCATTACTATATCTTGTTTAAAACTGAATTTTTTCTATAAATTTAAACCCTATAGGTGCGAACGAGGTACATCACTACTTCCAAATAATTGCACATTGATCCACACACACACACACATACACATTTATATAATAGTTTCTTTGAAAAGTAGCGGTCACCGTGGCAACACAGATTTCGGGGGGTGGGTAACACTTTCCCTCCGCATAATCAAGCCCCCGGACCCAAAATGAATCTCGGTTTCATAGACCCGTCTAGCAGTGTCAAATCACTGGGTCAATGTGCAAACCTTTTCGGTTGCATTGGTGCAACCAGTTAAATACACCAACTGGCGACTCTTAAAGTCAAATCATCGACATTATACATGTCGGACCTTTTTCACTTGTTTTTTCAAACAAATCTCATATTAACATGAGAACACCAAAGAACAAGTAACGAAAAGGGACACACAAAAATCCCGACGTCGACAGTTGTCAGACCACTTTTTAATTTTTTTCCAAATTTTGAAAATATTCAATTTTGAGCATTTAGATGTTATGGATCTAACATCTATCAACCCAGATCATTGACTAACACCTTATACAACATGAATAAACATAAAAATACAAGATCTAACACATCATACATGATTAAAATTTTGGTTTAGGGTTTTATACCTTTCATGATCAATCTTGATTTTGAGCTTCTAGATCTGTTATGGTGATAGTGGGGCTTGAATATGGGACTGAATAACTTTTTATTTTCGTGGGTTTAGAGAGATAGAGACTTGGTTGGGTGTATGAGAGAAAATGAGCTAATTTTGTGTACTTTTCTCTCTCTCAATCTATAAATAAGTTGGATATAATGCAATGGCTGGTCTAATTGGCTGATATTGCTGAGATTTAAGTCACATGGAGTTGTTAGGTTAGCTTACCAACTCCTATCTTGGCAAGATTTGCAAGTTTCCTAATATAAAATACAAAAAAGGCAAGTATGTCATTTGTCTTATCATTATAATGTCACAAATATAATCTTGACAAACCCTTAGGGTTTGACCCTATGGGTTTGACCCTTAGGGTTTAGCACGTTGAATTTATAGGATTTCCAATTTAGGGTTTGTAAAAAAATAAAATTTTAGTTTAAAAAATTATAAATTAGGGTTTTCTAAAATAGTTTAGGTTTCTAATTACCTTAAACTTGAAATTAAGTTTATTAGCTCACTAATTAGCATTAAGGCTTAAAAGTAGCACTTTGGGTTATCCAATTAGCAATTTGGGTTACTAATTAACAATTAGGATTATCAATTTGTAATTAGGGTTTTCTAACAACTAGGGTCTTCCTAATTAATTAGGGTTTTCACTAATTAACATTAAATTTCATAATACATAACATACGCCACATAACATAGTGACTTAATAGATTTTTTAAATCCCAACTGACTTCAAAACTAGGGTTTATCATGTTATAATAAAACTTCTCCCTAGATTAATTTTACACACATAACATACATATTTATAGCACTGAAATATTCTTAATATAATATTATTATTCTTATCCCTTGATCAAAATCCAAAATTAGGGTTTGGATTCCATATCCGATTTATCTTGCATATATACCTTTATTAATTAAGTTAAAATAATTAACTTAATTAATTTGAGTTAAATTCATATAATAAAATAAAATAATAATTCTAATAATCATTTTATATATTATTTAAATAATATAAAATCATATTTTCATGAAAATAATTAATAAAAATATTTCTACTATAAAATTAATTGTTATAAAAATATAATTTATAATGATCAATAATTCTAAAATAAAATTATTTGTAAATTTTCATGTAATAAATAAATTTTATTTATCACATATTTATATATACACATTACATTGCACGCATTCTCACCTTTAAAATAAAATAAAAAAATTATACGCAAAATTTCTGATTTAATTATATAGAAAATATC
Source organism: Panax quinquefolius (assembly GCA_020205615.1). Classification (NCBI taxonomy): domain Eukaryota; kingdom Viridiplantae; phylum Streptophyta; class Magnoliopsida; order Apiales; family Araliaceae; genus Panax; species Panax quinquefolius. The sequence goes on along the minus strand of JAINUW010000386.1, from coordinate 50,545 downwards.
GGGTTATTATATTTAATTTCTCAGATTCGTAAGGTTTACGCACTTTCTTCGGCAATCATTTATCGCCTCATGGTTCAACAACCTATCCAATCCTAGGAGAACCTCAACTTCCCAAGTTGGTTTTGAATTAAATCCACCGACATCACATGAATTTACACGACAAATTATATGCATAAACCTAACAGGAATCACTATTCGCAATTTCTATATTTAAGGAATAGTCTAACTCCTCCTAAAGAAAATCTAATTTTCTAGCAAATTCGTCGGATATAAATTAACATGTGGCACTTGAATTAAATAACATGCAAATGTTTAGATAACTGATCGAAACCATACATTGCATTGCATCCATCATCGTCATGTTGGATTAATGTTTAGTTGGTCGACTCGACGGAGTTGATTCTACAATAACCATATTGCCATTACTGATGCCCCCCTTTCTTCCGCTTACTTTTTTAGCCACTTTCTTTGGATAATCTTGAGCCATGTGCTCCTTTAACCCACACGAGAAACATGCTCCCTTCCTCAGGCTTGGAAAATTTGGTGTAATGTGGCCCCCCATGGCACAATTGAAGTACACCCTCTTTCCCTTCAAACATACACCTACATGTTTCTTTCCGCAGATGCTACAAGCCTCCATTTTCTTTTTCTCATTTTCTTGTTGATTTCCAACGGTGGCATTTTTGTTCGACTTTCTTTTCTGAACATTACCCCTTCGGCTACCTCCTACCCTATCTCCATTTTCAGCTTTCTTTTCCCTCTACTCTTGATTGTATGTCAGCGTATTACCTTCCCCATCTACGAAAATCATCCTTTCCAGCCCTGTTGTGAATAAATTCAGTTGAAACATCGAGATTTTACTATACAGCTAGGAATTCAGTTGATTTACAAGTGCTCCTACTAGTAAATTCACCAATTGCGACACTGGGTTAGCATCAGCCTCATTATTATATGTATATTCCTCGGGGGTCTGTTGACGCTGTTGTCTTCTTTTAGGCGGCATCTTACTATTAGATCACCCTGCATTCACGTATTAAAACTTTTAAGCTTATATCTACCTCTGCAAGCTGTGAAACTGGGTACTAAACATATACTTGGTAGACCTACTGCCCCTCGTAGCTTCTTCCTCACCAGAAATCTCATCAGCCTTAAACTTGTCATCTTCTGCCTCCTCTTCCTCAGGAGTGTCATGAAATACAAAACCTAAACCTCGAGGCTGCGACTCCCCTCTAGCCCAAATTGAATATCGAGCAATCATTATGGAATCAAGAAGCTGGAGAGGCTACTACAAGGGCTCATCACCTGACCATCTAACCCCGGAATGTCTACATAACCCACAGATAAGTGATTGGTGTGGCAATCCTCCTAAAAATGGCCCATGCAAGCATCGCTGAATTGAGAAGTTGATGATGGCCCTAATATCTATGTTAAAATCCTTCACTATAGCATATAGGAGTAGCACCTTTTCCTTTGTAACTTCATTGGTATGCGTCGAAGGAAATAGCTTCGCGCACAAGAATGCATACCAGATCTTTCCATATAAGCTCAGATCCTTGCTCATGAAAAGGGTGCTACCCTTCTTCCCCTTTGCCCATACAGTGCCAGGTTTTGAAATTTTTATGAGGATCTGATCATAGTTGGGATTACTGTCACGCAGCTAGGTATATTGACAAATAATAGGGGCTCGCATGCTATATAATTCATTTATTGTCTCTAGACTGAAAGGCACTTTCTTTCCCCGCACAAACGACACAAATGATGCTTTATCTTCAGTATTAGCATAGAACTCTTTCACAAAACTCACCGCTGCAGGTTCTGGTTCAGTAGTGAATACTTCCCATCCCCGTTCATGAATTTGTCTCTACATTTAGCCATTGAATGCATCCGACCTCAGACCCCTCTCTGGTGTCAGTGCCTTAGGTCTGAGATAATCATACTTATCTGCCGCATTAGCACTCACAAATTTGTGTTTGTCATAACTTCGGGTTGGTGGCGATGAACCCTCACCACATTGGCGCTTAACATGAGTTTTCGGTGTCGTGATATCACTATGCCAGCAACAACTCCCCTAAACTTTATCTCAAGCAAATTCACAAACAGTTAGTGTGCACAACCACTCATAATACTCAAAATTGATGACTGAAATCCAAGTATGAAGAAAACTGTTAAAACTTTCTTATCCAAACCGATTTATGGACTGTGCATTGGATTTGGAGTTATGGTTGATCAATTTTGTAGTTTCCCCCTTCCTTCCTTGCTACAAAGCCGAACCTTTAGAAAACCTTAAGTTTTGGTGTTTGTAAATGAGAGGAATTAATGGTTATGTGATGGAATTGATGAAATTTAGGTTATGTGTATATATAGAATGATAGTAATGGGCGAAATTAATGTGAGATTAAGGGTTATGGAAGTATTTTGTGGGTATGGGGAAGTTCCGGTTCGGTTATGAGAGATGATAATGTGGAAAGCCATGATTTTAGAAGTTATTTTTAAAACTAGAATCTCGTACCCCCACCAGGGTGGGGTCATTTTGGCCTAGAAAGCCCGCCGGAGCTAGCAAATATAGAGAACCCCCTCGTTGGGGCGGGTGTGTCAAGCGGTGAAAGAGCCCTCCAGGGCGGGGATCTCTCTTCCGCAGGACTTCAGTTTTTTCATCAATTTTTGACCCGCGTGCGTACCAAACTTCATCATTAGTACCTAAAACCATTAAAACCCAAAATATAAGATAAGTACAAGGAGTTGAGAAAGAAAGCTGAAAATTACTGAAAATAACTAACTAACTACATAAGAATTGTACATACTTGAACTATGTAATACTAAATTATTAACTAAACTACGAATTGAATAATATGAAACTCAAATACTATAAATGACAAGAAAATTGGGTTGCCTCCCAATGAGCATTTTTTTTAAGTCTTTCAGCCTAACTACTCCCTATTTTATGGCGCATCGACAAGAGTGATCGCGGTGGCTTGATTGTCGGTGTCGATGTCGCCACCCCAATAATTCTTTAGACGCTGCCCGTTGACTTTGAACATTTCAAGCAAATTTAACGGCGCCATGTGGGTAGACTATCTTGATGGTAAATGGCCCTGAACATCTTGATTTGAGTTTAATGGGAAATAACCTCAGTCGAGAGTTGTATAATAAAATAGATTAGCCCGGTTCAAACTTCCTCTACAAAATCTTTTGATCGTGCCACTTATTGACCTTTTCTTTGTATAGCTTCAAGTTTTCATATCCTTATAGACGAAACTCATCCAGCTCATTAAGTTGTAGAAGTCTTTTCTCGCCTACAACTGTTAAATCAAAATTCAACTTTTGAATGGCCCATTATGCTTTGTGTTAAAGTTCCACTGGAAGATGACACATTTTCTTATAAACCAGTTGATACGGAGACATCCCAATTGGTGTTTTATATGTTGTTTGATAAGCCCATAAAGCGTCGTCTAACTTCAGAGACCATTCCTTTCTGTTCGGATTCACCACTTTCTTTAAATTTTGTTTCACCTCTCTATTTGAAACCTCAGCTTGGCCACTCGTTTGGGGATGATATGTGTAAGACCCCAACTTTTATGAATAAAGATTATTTTTCTCAAAATATATTTTTGAATATTATGGTGTGGATTTGATATAATGTTATAGTTGTGGGTAATATTTACAAATTTTGCGAAGTATGCAAATTGTTATAAAATATTAGTTTGGTCGGGAAATATTCATTTTATTAGGGAATATTTGTACAATGACCCAATCATTGGTGGACCCCACAACGAAATTATTGTCTGAGTTACAAAACGACAGAAATATCTTTTTATAAAAATAATGGCGAAAGTTTTACTGTTAACTGTTGAAATACCCGGTGATAAAAGTATAATAATACACGTCGTTGCATAGTAGCACACAGTATTTGATGCTTACGCGAGAAGTCACTCAGTCATACTCAATTATTGCTATAGTAATTGCTACATAGTATCTCATATTTTTAATTCAATTATTGTCACACTATCATCTGCACAATATTTTATATTATTAAATCAATAATTAAGATGACAAGTTATTCATATTATTATTTGCATTATTGACAATATCTAGAAAGTTCTATTGAGGAAAGGGGTTTGTTCACCTAATTACGCAACAAATTTTCCCCATAAGTTATGATATATAATGAATGTATAAGAATCAAGAATAACAGACTATCAATTTTGATAGAATGACACCAAAGTTCGGGGAACTTTGAAATAGCTGAACAATTCATTAATCACTAACAAGTCTTCTCGCAACCTATGCAACATAATAATTCAATAATGAAAGAGTATAATGCTTCCAAGGTCTCTACAATATTCAATGGAATAACAAGATGGAAATATTTTTCAGAGTTTATGTTGAGTGATCAAGAAGGATCTAGAACTTCTCTTCTCAAGTAGCTATCAAAGATTTACTTTGATATATACCTAGGTGTATCAGATAACCATAAAGATTAAATCATATCCCTCTATAAGTATAACAAGTGATCAGCTTTATTATACCCTATATTATGCATAATACTTAAAACGCGCACAAAGGCCGAATATACGACCAAAAATGTTCCCTTTATATAAAAGGTTGTTCTTCTTAGTCTTTGAATCAGAATTTGATTTAACAACCAAATACAATGATTTCAATATCTAATCACTTCTCTTCTCTTCTCTTCTCAAGCTTATCAAGTTTTCTTTTTTGATCTAGCCGAAACAATTGGCATCGATCTATCAATAATAATTGAATTATCTTCTCTTCTTTTCTCGAACCTATCTAGTTCTAACAAATGTTCGTCTAGCCATAATAATTAGCTAAGATATATCTCAACACGATTCAACAATTGACATGAATTATTGCTACACAATATACTTATCTGCGTTCACAAGACCCATAATCACAATATCGGTCTCATAATTAGGATAATAATTTATAACACGCAATACTATAATTCACAGTCAATCTTTCTCCTAGGCACATTACCACATAGTCACATTAGTGTTTATAATCTATATAAACACTTAACAAGTCTAACTAGTTTGGTCTGGTTGGACTGCGGTCTATTCTTGGTGCCTTCGTCACCCTATCCGATAATTAACATTTATATTGTCAATTAAACTTAGTTTCAAAGCTTCAATATTATTTTAGTTAAATCAGATATCATTTATAATATTTTTCGGAAGTTTTTAATAATTTATAAAAAATTATTATAATTTATAATAATTTTTCAAACACTAGAATCATTTTTAAATAATTTAAATATCAAATAATCTTATCATCATAAATATTTAATAATATAAAAATATTAATGACATATTTGTCAAAATATTAAAGTTAGCATTAATAAATTAAAATATTTTTAATTCATCAATATTATACTTAAATAATTTTTAAAATCATTTTAAACCATCACCATTAATATTTTAATATTAATGAAATTATCATCAAAATATTAAAAGTCATTAATTATAACTTAGAATATTTTTAAATCATTTTTCTCATTTTTAAATGATTTTTAAATTAATAAAAATCATTTTTCCATCATTTATTTAATTTAATAATTAAATAAATCTAATATCATTAATATTAATTTGTTAATAAGAATTCTCCAAAACTATTGAAAATTATATTTTATCATTCAAAATATTTTTAAACACTTTATTCTTATTTAAAATGATTTTTATAATATTAAGATCATTTTTAACTCATTTATTTAATATAATAATTAAATAAATCTAATATCGATAATATTAAATTATTAATGAAAATTCTATAAAAATATTAAAAGTTACATTTGATAACTCAAAATTTTTTTAAACACTTTATTCTTATTTAAAATGATTTTTATAATACTAAAATTATTTTTCTCTAATTTATTTAATACACTAATTAAATAAATTAAATATAATTAATATTCAAATATTTATAAATATTAATGAAAAATATCCCAAATAGTCAAAAGTTATTTTTTATAATTTAAAATAATTTTTAAAACTATTTTTGTAATTTCTTATAATTTATTTCTATTTTTAATTAATTTCCAGAAAATTAGAAAATTTAAATTAATAAAACCGTCGCTATAGCCTATAGCGACGCTTTCTGTCGTCTTAGGTGTTCTTGGCCTCAAGAACACTGACAAGTCAGTGTTAAAGGTTGCTCGTTTGACCACTTGTAATTCCATGTTCTTACATGTTTTGGGTTTGTTTGAGCATCTATCTTGTAGTAGGTATGTAATACTACAAGTGTTAATCATAATCTAGGTCATAACACATCATATCATGAAGATCTGGGCATTCTAAATCACTGTCAGAACGTTTCTGGGCTTTACAGAAACCTAGGCAGTTCGACTGCCTACTTTTTAGCTCCATTTAATCTAGTTTCCAGTCATGATCTATGTGCTCTAATGGTTGAAATATGTAGTCCTTATGTCAAGGAACATCACTAAAGCAATAGATCGGTCCAACAACAAAACAATATCCTGATTTAGCTCGGTCAAACATGGTCAGCAACTTTGTTCAAACTGTTTCTGGGTTTTTCCAGAAACTTAAACCGTGACCGAGTGGCCTGGTTTGACCACTCACTACGTTCGATCAGTTGATGTTGTAAGAGATCTAAAGGTCAGGATCTATAGTCCATACAACACACTACAATCTGGTTACAACAACATCAACATATCACATAACACCTGACAGAACAAGGAGTTTGAAGAGCTTGTCAGATGCTGGAAACGCTTTCTAGGTTACCTAGAATTCCTCTGATCATGCCTGGTAAACAGGTTTTGACCAACTATAACATGAAATCTAGACATCAAATGACTGTGATTTCACTTGCAGAACAAAGAACACATATCAAAATATAGATCTAAAACATAAAACATCAAAAATATTGAACAGGGAAAGATCTGGAGCCACTGACATTAGCTTGTGAGATGACTTTTTGAGTTCATGGATGTAGCGCCCCCAAATTCGGGTACCTTTTACCTCGAACCTGGTACGTTACGGTACATCATTTCTATAACTAATGCGGAAGATATAAACATAAATTGTTTATACAATAAACTTTTACACATAATCCCCACGGTCTGTAACCTTAACTTAATACATGCATTCAGTATTCTACACGATTTACAATGTCATTCGCATCCAAAAATTTAATAATTCTAACTACATAATAATCCAATTCTGGAATTTGCCTTTGCCTCTGTCTTTATTCAAGCCTTTGTCTTAATCTAAAATTTTTATCATGATATAGCAAGGGTGAGCAACTATTTTGCCCAGCATGTTTAAGTACAATGAAGATATATCATGATTGAAAAGGAATAAGCTTTCAAGTTTTCAACAATATAATGGTTGTGAAAGAACATGAAACAAATTTCAATACATAGATGATTGAATTAATAACGTTGAGTGGTCAACAACGACAATGAACAAATACTTTGGTAATGAAGGTGATAAACCTTTCATACCTGATACACATATGCAATGTGCACTAAGTGTGAATCAATAATCATGGATGTGGAATAATTGTCAATAATTATACCACTAGCATTCTGGAAAATTATTAACTCGAGTTTGAGTTACAAAACTTGTTTGTACCGTTGATTACCGTTATGCAATCTAATTTAATCTCTTATGAAAGACCTATCATTAATAAATCGATCCTCCAATTAGCATAATACATTTTATCTCATAACACTATTACTCAAATAATAAATTAGCTAACATTTAGCCACATCATTAAACATTGAATAATTTTTTAACTCATTAGTAATACTATTATCCCTTAATAATATTACTATCACTTAACCATTATCTTAAACTTTTGTCTAATATTTTAATCATTTAATAAAATATTTATCATTCACAAATATTATTAATCATTTAATAATATTTAGATCCTTTCCTAATATATTAATCATTTAATAATATTTTAATAACCTTCTAATATTATTAATCATGTAATAATATTTGACTTGTTTCATAAATAATAAAGGTCTCGCATATTTTAAGATGCAAATATTTTACATCTTGAAGCTTAAACCATTTAAATTTCATTTCAGAAATATCTTTACTCGCAAATTCGGAGTTTAAATAGCTAATGCATAGCTTTTATTGTAAAATTCAATTCACTACATTATTTCTTTAATTTAAATAATTTTTATATCATTTTGTCCGTTCATGAGTCAACACATACCATTTCTCATATATACATATTTTATTTTGCTAGCACATTCGCTTTATTTTTACGTTTTTACTTATATTAGCATTTTTTTATATATATATGTATATTTATTAATCAGCTCATGAACCTTACTTTGAACTCCGAAAACCTCAAAATATCATTTTTATGATTAATATAATTTTTCAAAGGTTTTACATTCTTCGCTAAATCACAAAATAATTTTATAGGCAATTATATTTTTTTATTTCGCTTAAGTATGTAATTTATATTTATTACATATTTTTATTGCTTTATTTATACCCGAAAGGAAGTTTCTCGGCATAAAATATCACTTATAGCCAAATCTCGCCCCGAAGGTTTTATTAGATTTATTATGACTTATTATTTTGCCGGAACACGATTCGGAATTTCGAATGTCAAAGTCGCTCGATGCGGCAACGCGGTGACGCTCGGCGTTCGCTCAAATTTTAGTTCTGACTTGCATGTTCGCTCATTTTTAATTCTCAAATCATGAGTCATATAACAACGAAATTTTGGGCGTATTATAAACCTCATGACATAGTATTTTAGAAAAATTTCACACCACGAAAACGGATCATAGAAGCTCATCAAAACAATGCGCGGAAAGGACGCGTCAAAGGCGATCAAGACAACCCAAATTTCTGCACGCGGTGCTTGGCGAGCAAATCGATGCGTGCACGCATCTTGAGGCAGCCACTTCGCAATTTTCTCAGGCGTTACTCGTAACTCTGATTAATCTGATTTTTGGATATGTTATTCATGTCATACTAAAGTATTTTTAAAAAATATCAGGGCTGGGTTTCAAGTATGATAGGGTACCCAAACAGAGCGCCAAAAGTGTGCGTTCATCATAGTTTTTCAACTTTTTGCCAGATTTACCCTCTCTCGCTAACGCAGTCATAACTTTTTTGTTTCAAAACATTTTTGAGCGATTCTTGAACCCACACGAAGCTAACTTCCGGGACTACAACTTTTATTCTTTGACAATTTTCAAATTCTAAACACGGAATTCCAGAAATTCCGTGTAAAGTGATTGACCCGAGTTGGTTTTCCAGTTTTGACTCGGTTACTTTGAATGGTCATAACTATTTGCTCCGAAGTCGGAATTAGTCTGCTCCGGAGTCTATGGAAAGCTTATTCAGTGTACTATAACATACCAAAAGCCCAGAAGTTTTTGGAAATATTAACTAATCGAAACAGTATCCCGAATAGCACGTCCCGCTGCTGACTTCTAGTTTGACAAATTCGACACATTTCCTTCCAATCACCATAACTCCCTCATCCGAGGTCGGAATGATGTCATTCCAAAGCCTATGGCTTCCTAACTCGGTGCACCACAACTACTCAGAAACTCAGAATTGTATAGGAAACATAGCTATTCTAGAATTTGACACTATAGTCACTGTTCATTCAGTTTTCATTTCTAGACATGGTTTACTAAAATCTTCACCACGGATTCATTTTAACTCTGTTTTGGTTCATTCAAGTTAGAAAATCTTCAGAACTTAGAGGGATATAAAATACAATCATCAAATTAAGCTTTTAAACATAAATCAAAAGCACAAATGGTCCTCAAGCTCAGTCCCAAAAACTGTCCAACATGGTTCTTTGTAAATCTTTTATTTTGTGAGTTTTGGTTACACTTGGATGATTTTAAGGCTTCATATCTCTAATTACAATCATTAGAACTTATTTACATAATCAATTCCAAGTCAAAATAAATATAGTAAACTAACTAGTTTACTAACAAAACTAACTAAACTTCTAAAATTTAAACTTTAACTAACAAACTAAATACAATATTTAAAATAATAACATTACCAAAAATTAAATAAGAAACATACCCAAAAATACTAGTTCCACAAACTGAATACGCACTTCCATGCCAAAATTTAACTAAGGAGGTCTTTATATAAAGTCCTCCCACAACAAAGTCTTTCTCAAAATTGGAGGCCTTATTGTTAGTGAATGAAACAAAGGATTAAGCCCGTATATTTATAGGTTTAGCAAAGGATAAAGTTCTCAATTTAGTTGATGTGGGACTTGGTTTATACTAATTCTAATTTGTTTATGCTAATTTTTCCTATTTTCAACATGCTAAGTGTATTCATTCATCACGAATTTGTTTCTTAACCAATTCGATCCGTTCAAGTTGCGTTGTTTTTGTTTTATAGAGGAGAACAACAATCATCCATCATTTTAAAGTTTTCGTCACGAATTCATCATCAACTTTAGTCCCAAAGTACACCAAAACACACATTACAATCAAAATCCAAATTTCACTTCTTTAGTATAAATACATGAATTTGATTTCTAAAATTTATTTTTAGCTGACCATTATCAAATTATAAATATCTAATAACATATATAACATAGTAACCCACAAATTTATTAACCAAAACTCCAATTTTAAAAGAAACTCAAGGACACATAAACTACAAATATAAATTAGATTATGTACCTTTAATTCCTTAAGAAATAAAACTAACCTTATCGGTAAAATTATAATTATCACAATTATACTCGTAAATAAAATACATATAAATCTCATCTATTTTATCACACTTATATAAACTATCTCATAACAATTTTCATCAAATATTTATTTAATACCATAAATATTCATTTTATTCCATAAAGTTTATAACTAAAATATTTAATGTACTTAATAAATATTTTACTCGCATTATACTAACATTTATATTTTTATGCAACATATTACCTTCTCACTTTATTAAATCAATTATACTTGTATTAATTCACTATTTTAATTAAGTGAATTATTCACACTATTTATGAAACTTAACTCGTAATAATTTCCATTGCCCATGAGGCATAATAATTCAAATTATATTATCTCATAACATAATTTCAACTTAATTAAATTAACAAACATTATTTAATTTCTTTAACAGTTTAATTAACTATTAAATCTCACATTCTCCAACATATGAATATATAATTCTTTTCACACCAAATCACATAATTTAAAATATATATATACTTCATAATAAGAATTTTAATTATTAAATTCTTATTTTAATAACTTATAAAAATTCGGGTTGTCACAATGGACAGTTTTGAAAATCTTCAATTTTTACCCACTTTGATGCTATGGATCTATGATAGATCACCATAGATCATCATAAAACATCATATAACACTTATATAAACACAAAATCACAAACTCTATCTTAGCATACATAATTAAAATATAAGTCTAGGGTTTATACCTTCTAGTTTAATCCTTGATCTTGATCTTTCTAACTGATCTTGGGTGATCTAGGGGCTTGTTAGTGACTGAAATACTTAGAAATTTTGGAGGTTTAGAGAGATAAGGACTTTGTGAGAGCTTGCAAGAAAAATGAACCAAGTTATTAACTTTCTCTCTCTTATAACTTATATAATCAATTGGTGCAATGTATTTTGTAGAGACTGCAGAGAAAGATAGGCTAATTTGCTGAGATTTTAGTCACAATGTCAACTTAGTTGGTCACCAACTAAAGGTCTTGGAAATTTTTCCAAGTTAACTAATTAAAGAATGAAAAAGGGTAATTTTGTCATTTACATTTTAATTTTAAAGTCATTCTTGATAATTGATCTCACCCTTAGGGTTTAACCCTAAGATTCTAACCCTTAGGTTTTACAACTTTAGTTTCTAGGATTTTTTTCTAATTAGGGTTTTAATTAGAAAATTAAGATTTCAAAAATATAATTAGGGTTTCCTAAATAAATTAGGGGTTTCTAATCATATTAAAGTTTAATAACCACATTAGGCTAGCTAATTAGGATTAGGGTTTCCTAATTAGGGTTTAGGATTCCCAAATTTAAAATTAGGGTTTCCCGACTTTCGTTTAGGGTTCCTAACTATACGTTAGGGTTTTTAGATCTGAGATTAGGGTTTCTAATCCCTTATTAGGGTTTACTAATTTAAAACCCTATCCGGTCAATCATTGATCATTATCTCTATACAACGCAAACACATACTCACATATACAGATACACAGTACAATATTAACAGTCAATATTAAAAAAAATTATTTGAAAAATTCAGATTATTCAAAATCTCGGGTTATTATAGTTAAAGTATTGCTTCTATACTCCATGAAATTAGTAGAATATCCTTGAAATTTGCGCTTCGTCTATTATCATTTCACGGATATATTATTTTGAACAATTTTGATAATTTTTAATCTTTTTATGTCGGAGTACTATTTATGAAGTACTATTCATGGGGTACTATTCATGAAGTACTATTCACGGGGTACTATTCATCCAGGGTACTATTCATGACAAAAATTGATTTCTTTTCGGTCCAAATTATTTTTTATACAATATTATTCTTGAATTTTACTCCATAAAACAGTATCATGTTGACAATTTGGAACTTATTGACTTCTGGATAAATTAAATTATAAATCTTTAAAATTTATCCTTGCTCTCATTTAATTGAATTCTTATATCATTGTCATCATTCTCATGCTTATATTGTGATGAAAGTCATCTTTGGCCCGTAGTGCATAGATGGACTGTTGATTGGTATGATTATAACTAGGGATTATTCGGTATAATCATAACCCGTAATGTTACAAATGATGTGGTAAAAGTCCTCATTGGCCCGTATTTCATTGATGGACAGTTGTTGGCATGATCATGACCATTGGTGATAACACGAATATCCTTGGCCCTTAGTGCATGGATAATTCTGTGATGTGGATTATTTATTAAGCTGAGTCTCAGTGATAAAATTGATGGTAAACTTTTTAAATCTTTGAAGGTAGTAGATATCATGCTGTACTTTACTCTTCTAATGGATTGCATGTTCCGTTATAGTTAAACTTGTTGTTTATTATCAGTTTAACATTGTTGAAGGCTAACGATAATTTATTCTGCATTATCTTAGTCATAATATTTCTTACTGGGCTAGTTGAGCTCACCCTATTTATTTCATTGTTCTCTTCAGGAAATTAGAATATAGCTGGGACGAGTTGGATAATGGAGTGATGATCCAGGATGGTGGCTATAGTAGTCCTCACACTACTACAAAACAATAAATAGATAACGCGGAAAAAACTTTGTGGTTTCAGTCAGAAAAACGTCGTGGTTAAGGGTGTCATCTATTTGACACCTTTACACAACGTTTTTAAAACGTTGTAGTTAAGCACATTACACAACGTTTTTTAAGAAAAAAACGTTATAGATTTATTTTCCATAAATTAGCATATGCTTAAAAACGTTGTAGAAAGTATGATTCCACAACGTTTTCTGGATAAAAACGGTGTTGTTTTGTATATTAGACAATGTTTATGCACATTTACACAATGTTTTTAAAATATTGTAGATTAACTTGAAAATAAAAATAAAAATTGCGGTTCACCTATATTACCAGTGCACCTACAATCTGCTAATGCCATGATATATAGCTAAAAGGTCTAAATTCTCATTTAAATTTAAAGCCAAAATGTATCAACCATTCAAAATACATCCCAATAATACCATTCGTTTACAGTTTCAAATTACTACATCCACAAAATATATATTAAACTATCCATATATGCATCTCAAATTCACTTTTCAATATAAATTACTACTATATTGAATTGTGAATTTGATTACATCCACAACCTAACATAGACATCATTCATCAAGAAGTGCTCAACCATAAGTATATAAAGCGGCACCTTTACAAGAACCATAAGTATATAAAGCACACCTTTTCATGCTTCGTACCTAAGTGGGCAACAATGATGATTTCTGTTAGTTTCCTTTACAAGAACTAACTAATTTTAAGAACTTGATGAGAGTTGCTTAATTATTCATGGAACTTCAAGGTACATCTATTGACATTCTACTTGCCTATTTCAAATGCAAAGTGAAAGGAGAACAAAATGAACCTATAGTTGGTTTTTGATAACAAGCTCATTACCTTCTCTTGTAAACTTCTGCAGATGTGTTCTATGGCAGCAAAATACTAGCTGTATGCTAGTAAGTTTTGTAACAAATGTAGTCTCAAAAAGCAATCATACCAAAAGCAATGCTCTTCAGACGCCGCATGACTTTCATTTCTCTCTCTTTTTCTGACATACTAGAAAAAATGCTCTGCTTTTTCCCTCTCTCCCCTTCAATTACAAAAATAGACAAAAGAAGGACAATAACAACATCCGTTATGTTTTTAAAGAGGATAATCATGTGTCACCAAAGAACCATACCTGGGGTATGTATTCAAATATTGGAGTCATAGATAAAAGGGCACAGCACATTAATACATATGATTAGTGCTAATGAATAAATAAAAGGGCACATCACATTTATATGGAAAAAGATAAATTTGACTAGTACTAATGAATTACAATGATTAATATAAGAAGTTTAATGGAAATAAGACATGAATTGATACAAAGGCACATTCTACGATTATCCGATCAAAGCAGACACATTAGTTATTCAACCTGAAGTTTCCTTGAAGCAGATGAAACAAATATTGGACTACATATTTAAAACAAGGGCACATTAGCAAAAACTAAAAATGACATCATGTTCTCAATTCCTATCTTGTAATAATGTTTTCTAAATCATAACATTAAGCGAGGACCGTAGGAACATATAAATAACACGTAATTCAAGATTTCTAATTCACGTAGTAATAGAAATAAGTGCACTTGTTAAATTAACACGTGGTTGAGATACAATGGAAGTTACCATACTATAATGTCAATAACTTTAAGGCGGGGATCTAAAAATATTCAAATAACTTGAAACCACAAAGTCAGCAGATGACCATAAGCTCGGAGAAAAATTAGTGTCAAACACAAGTTCATGAGTTGATTCAAGAATGGAGAAGAATGGTCTAGCTTCAATTATGAGGAAATCGGGATGGAAATACTAACAGAATAAACATAACTTTTATCAAACAAATAGAGTCAATAAAAAAATTAAACAAAATGACAGACTTACCCACTTGCATCAGCTATTTCCCTCGAGATCTTCAATAGATTCAGAAACCCTAGCTTCTTCAACCCAGATCCAATCAAAACATCAAGCCGAGAGAAAAACGGCCATGAACTAGGTACGGTTCCAATAGATTCAGAAACCCTAGCTTTTTCAGTCTTGTATTTCTTTTTCAAAGTGTCAATCCGATTCTTACACTAAACATCAGTACGTAAGGCTTTCTTGGTGTGACCATGACGGGAGTGAAATGGGAGAGAAAATAGAGGAGAGAGAAAGGGGATTGAGAGAAGAGAATGAGGGGCTTCGCCAGACATAACGAAGCAAATAAAGAGAGAGAAAGTACAGACATTCACTTCCGTATTTTTTTTTCTCCGTGTTTTTTACATAGATAACATTTTTTCTTTAAAAACGTTCTCTATTTAAAAACCAAAAATCGCTCTTATAAATACATAACGTTTTCTCATATGTATCTACAACGT
Source organism: Panax quinquefolius (assembly GCA_020205615.1). Taxonomy (NCBI): domain Eukaryota; kingdom Viridiplantae; phylum Streptophyta; class Magnoliopsida; order Apiales; family Araliaceae; genus Panax; species Panax quinquefolius. The sequence goes on along the minus strand of JAINUW010000386.1, from coordinate 34,904 downwards.
TTTGTTAAAAAATGTTGTTAAAAAAAACCACAACGTTTTTTTATAAAAACAACATCTTTTAAGTGTTGTCTTTTTATGGTTTTATAGTAGTGTCACTATTCTATGAAATAGTGTGATAATAAATGTATTGAGGACTCCATTTGAGTTTGGATATTGTCTATGAGACAATATTCATGTAAAAACTCTCAGCTACGCTTTTGTTGTATTGTATAAATGAAGTTTGTATTTAAGTTCTGTACCATATATTTGGCGACTGAAAATGGGTGATGTATACCTATTTTGGGGTCGTCACAATTGGTATCAAAGCTTAGGGATATGAACCCTGGCCGAGATGTGGGACTAGAACTAGGAGGGGAAAGACGGGTAAATCTTTCGCTAGTATGACCTACCTAAGCTTATTTGTTATTTAATTGGTCGGTTAGAATATAGGGGTATTATGTGGTATGTCAATTAACCCTTGTTTTGTGGCAGTATTTGAAAATGGCATATGAAAATGTTGAGATAAGCAATGGAGCACAGGAGACCGTTGAGTCACCACAGATTAATAACAAGGATAATGTGCATCAGGAAGGCAACAATCCTCATGTAAACAACAACACCAACCACATAACGAATGATGGGATGTTCATAGGCTTTCTGCAATTCATACAACATCAGGCGAGAGAGACTCCTGTGAAAAATATAGGTGGAAACACTGGCAACTCTTAGATGGTCACTGTTAAGCAGATCAAGGAGCTGGGACCACCGAAGTTTTTGGGAAAGGCAGAACTACTTAAGGCAGAGACGTGGATAAAGCAGATCACCAAAATGATTGATTTCTTGGGATGCTCCGAGGAGGAAAAGGTTCTCTTTGCCACCTTCATGTTGTGATGAAAGGCAGATTATTGGTGAAAATCTGTAAAACGTAGTCAACCAGCCGCATTAAAGATGTGTTGGGATAAGTTCCAAGAACTGTTCAACGACAAGAACTTTCCTGAAAGTATTCATCAGAGGAAGGAGGTGGAATTCATCAAGTTGGAGCAAAACAATATGAATGTGTCACAGTACGAGGCTAAGTTTGTCGAGTTATCCTGGTTTGCATCCCATTTGGTTGATAATGAGGAGAGAATGATGCGAATGTTTCTCTGAGGTTTAAAACACGAAATACGTCAATGCCTCATTTCTCACAAACTATGTTTGTATACAGATGTTGTAAATAGGGCTTAGTTATTGGAGCGCAATAATGAGTCAACCCAACTAAGAGAGAGCAACCGGCAAAACGATAATACTAGTAGTAGCAGTCATCAAAACGGTGACAACAAACATGGAGGGAATCAACAAGCCAGAAATGGTAACCACTTCAGTGGTAATCATGGCCAAGATAATAGAAGTAGAAATTTTAAGAAGAGAAGGTTCAACAATGATGGAAAGACAGAAACACCAGCACTCGTTTTCAAGGAAGGAGAACGACAACCGATCGTATGCTTCAAATGCGGAGGGGAGGGACACATCAGTCCAAACTGCACGATGCAACCTAAAGCGTGTTAGAATTGTGGAAGATAAGGTCACCTAGCTTGATTTTTTCATGTAGTGAAGTCAAGTCCAGCTGGGATGGAGGCACCAAAGGCCATCCCAAATAAGTCAAAATCGGTAGTTCAAGGGAGAGAATTTTTTGTGACCTCCCAAAAACTGAGGAACCCGAATGTGGTTATCACGGGTAAGCTAATCATAAACTCTTGAGAAGTCTATACCTTATTTGATACCAGTTCTACCCATTCTTTTATTTCTCCTGCTTGCGCTTAATGTTTAAATTTTACTCCGGAGAAATTAGACTTTGACTTATCTATTGAAACTCCGTTGGGAGAAACCTTCATTACATCCACTGTTTATAAGACTTGATTGATTTAAATCGGCAAGCAACACGTTACCTGTCGATCTTATCTTTATGAAAATACTTGCATTTGATGTGATTTTAGGGATTGATTAGTTAACAACTCATCATGCTAAAAATGATTTTTTTTGTAAGGTTGTTAGCTTTCATATTCCTAACCAACCTATTATATGAATTCAAGCAACTAAACCACTAAAGTCAATCAGTGTCATATCAAGCCATAAAGCTATTCGTTTATTGAAAAATGGATGTCAAGCTTTCTTAGCCCATGTCATAGATTTAAACAAAATACGTCAAATTTGCATGATATTTCTATTGTTAATAAATTTCTTGATGTATTCCATGATGAACTTCCTGGCCTACCCCCAGAGCGTGAAATCAAATTTTGTATCGACCTTGAACCCGGTACAAAATCCATATCCAAAGCCCCATATTGAATGGCTCCTATTGAACTTCAGGAGTTAAAAATCTAACTGCAAGAATTGTTAGACATCGGTTTCATTCGTCCTAGTACGTCTCATTGGGGTGCTCCTGTTGTATTCGTAAAGAAGAAAGATGGAAGTATGCGACTTTGTATTAATTATCGGGAGTTGAATCATGTCACCATCAAAAATAGGTACCCGTTGCCTCGCATTGATGACCTATTTGACCAGTTGCAAGGCGCTAAATTCTTTTCAAAGATCGATCTTTGTTCTAGATATCATCAGTTAAAGATTAAAACTGATGACATTCCAAAGACTGCTTTCAGAACTCGGTACGGGCATTACGAATTCCTAGTCATGTCTTTTGGATTGACTAATGTTCCTGCTGCCTTCATGGATATGATGAACCGAATATTCAAGGAATATTTGGATCATTTTATGGTTGTCTTTATTGATGACATCCTCATATACTCCAAAAGCCGTGAAGATCATGAGCAACACTTGAGGCTGATACTCCAAAAGCTTCATGAAAACAAACTATACGCCAAGTTGAAGAAGTGTGAGTTATATGTATATATATATATATATACACACACACACACACATATATATATATATATATATATATGTTGTTTGGTGAAAAATGTGAGTGGGGGGATAAGGTTGCGTAAGGTAGAGAGTGTTATATATAAATATATATTTTATAAGTTTTATTTTTAATGAAAAATATAATATATTATATTTTATTATGCATAGTGTTTGTATAGTGTTTGCATAGTGTCTGCATAGTATTTACATAGTAAATCATGTGAATTTCAAATTTAGCAGATTCAGCCCATGATTTCTTCCACTGTGCAGTCCATGATTTTTTAAATTCAAATAGTATCCTTCCTTTCTTCTATAAATAGGATGCTTAGTTTAGAATTGAAAATCACACCAGAATCAGAGAATTCTTCTTCTATACTATTGAGTGTATTTCTTTAGAGTTTAAGGAAGCTTTGAGCGTAGAAAACAGTATAAATTTTCTTCAAGAATATCTCCGCCCTACCAGTCAAAAGTACTCTCTTTTTAAGATAAGGAATATTTTTTTTTCAATATTCGTAAGAAATAATATTTTCTTCCATACTCTGGAGTATGTAAGTAATATTATTTCATTTCAGATTTCGAATTCTACACTCATTTTGTTAAAGTATTGTTTCTATACTCCGTAAAATTAGTAGAATATCCTTGAAATTTGCGCTTCATCTAGTATATTTTAATGAATATATTATTCTGAGCATTCTTGATAATTTTTAATCTTTTCATGCCGGGGTACTATTCCTGAAGTACTATTCACGGGGTATTATTTGTAATACCTGAGAATTTCCACGTATTATTAAAAGACTATATTAATGGAAATGATATTTTTGTGAATATAAGTGTTATTACTTTGTGAGTCGATTAAATCAATTGATTCGTGTTTAATTGATGCGTATTAAGATGTGTGAAGTGACAATGAGGATTGTGAAATGTCTTGTGTGGCATATTGTGAAACGAGGAAATCCGTTAAGCAAATTAAATGAGAGTTAAGAAGATTAATCGTGTTGATCAGGTGATTTCATATAAGTAGTCAATATGCTAGTAGACTTGTAATATTACTCTTGTTGACATTAATTCATGTCGTGTAAAACAAGTATGACAATAGGAGTTGACACTGGCTTAAGCTAAATCGATCTTGGCATCAGTTGTATAGCACTGGCCAGAAATTGCTACCGTCCCAAAGAAGATAAATTAAGCCATTGCAACAAGCGCCATCGGGTCACCGGAGAAAAATTAATTCTTCTACCTTGGAAAATTAAATGAACAATTATGTATGCGTGTGTGACATTAATAAACCATGAAATAAAATACATGAATTAAGTAATATTAATTGTTAATTATTATATTAATTAATTGTTAATGGTTGTAGTAGAATATTGAATTCTTAGTAATTAACTAATAATGTGTGATTACTATTATTTGCAATATATTATATGGATAAGTAATGGTTATGGAAATCCATAAATACATTAATCATTGATGATGGGATTAATTAATATTGATGTTACTTAATCAAGGAAGTGAATAAATTATTTATAAGTAAGTTAGTAATATAATAATATTATATTGATAGTTATATGCATATGAGCAATAATACAACCATACTATATAGTGTAGTGTGACTATATATTAAGATCTATGAAACTATATTATATTAAGTGGTGATTAATCAAGGAAGGAATATATTTATTTATTTAACATAAATAAATAAGTTATTAATATAATAAGGTTATAATATGGTTATATGAGTGGTAGAGATAATTATGGAACTACCCGGACAATAATATCTGACTGCATTATTTTATTGCGTATATTTAATGTACATGGACTATATGATGTGAGTGTATAAATTATCCCTAAAATTCCTAATAGGGTAACAATTGTACATTAAGATTTCATTGTGAGAAATTAAGTAGACCAAACCAAGCCTAGATATCAAGAATGTTGGGATTTTCTCTCTTGTCCCATAATAAGTGTCACCAAGTACAATGAACAGTAACTTGAAGCTATATTACCTAAACTTTCTAGCTGCTAAATCATAGGAGATCATTGCTAAGCTAAGTGGCTGGTAAGGGTTAGGTGTCCTGGCATTGCACCATGGGCTCCAAAATTGTGTAAAGCCATTGACTAATCCATGCTTTCTCTATAAATTAAGTTTGAGTTTAGATTTTTGTGTTGCTAAGAGTTGTCTAAGTGAAGCATTCAAGTGGCTGAGCAATTGTAGGAGCTTATTCAGTGTGTGGGAAGTCTAATTTAAGCTTAAGAAGGTATAATTTTTATCTATGTTCTTGAAATGGGTTTGTTTCTTGAAATTTCTTGAATTCATTTGTTAATTGATATGAGTAAACATGTTATAAGGTGTTTAGGAAGTTTACTAGCATGTATGAATACTTTAGGAATGATTTGGGACATGTTTGATGTCAAGGAAATCAAGTTCGCCAAGACTCTGTAAAATAGAGTCCGTCACACTTTTGAATCTGGTACTACTCAATTTAGCCATTATTGAACTAAAGCGCTAGCTGCAAATGCCGCCGATTCTTAATTCGATTGAACTTCTATTTTGAAATCTGTTATGTGTTTATTGACCATTATGGCTTAAACTAGCATGAAAACATGTTTAAGGTGTATGTATAAGTATATGAATCTAAGTTGGGCATGTTTTAATAGACTTGCATGATTAATGAAGACATATGATTTAAATGGAGATTTGGACTTTAAGTTTTGAAAACAAACTATGTTAGAGATCATGTTCTGCAAATTTTGAACCTAGTAAGCTATACATTATTAATTTTACACTTAGATGAGCATGCTAGAATGTACGTAGTCCCTTTGTTCATAACTACCTTATTAAGCCTTGTGTTAGAAATATTTTCAAGAAAAAGCTTAGCCTAGTGAGCTAAAATGCATGACCACTACATGATGTATATTCTAACTTTGCAAGCATTTTAGTATGGCTTAGAAATGCATGAACAAACCTTTAGATTGTGTTTATGTGATTGGTAAGGAAACATGAACAAGTTGAACTTACTAGTAAGCTTTGAATGTGAATATTGTCAAGCTACCATGAGGACTAAAATCTGATATTGGTGATCATGTTTGATGACACTCTTAGACTCACTCATGTAGTATAGACATATATATACCATGCTTATGTATCATATTTCGAATAAAGCATGAACAAAGCATATTTTAAACTAAAGCGGTGTTAGTTTCACATATGTGTTATGAATACTCACAAGCATGCCTAATATGAGCTTTGTAACTATCTTATATGTTTAGAGGGCAAGCATGATAGACTTTGTGGTTTCATGACCTTGAATGACCTTAACTTGTTGAAATGATCAATTTAGAATTCTATTATGTAAAAAGGAAATTAGATTGACTTAAGGAGCATGAAAAGACCCTTAACACGACAAGTATATCATGTATGATTGTGTTGAGCAAGCCGAACAGAAACCACAAGGCAGTAGCTAAGTCTTGGATTGGCGGAGAGGATCAAGCAAATGCTGCTTCGGTCCTAAACTTAGCCATAAGCATTAATTCTTGCTTAGTCTGAATCTGGAATGGGGAGATCTGATCTTTAGCAGTCAACTTGTATGGTACCTAAAATGCTAGAGGTGGTTTAAAACCTACTGATGTGTATATATATATATATATATGTGTGTGTGTGTGTGTGTGTGTGTGTGTGTGATGCTTAGATGATAAGTTGGTGTTGCCTTGTAATGGAAAGTCCATGAGTAAAGAGGTCTTAAACTTAAGCATTCTTGATTTACTTATGAAGTAACTAAGTATTTGATTCATGATGAATTGATAATCTGATTTATGTACCACATGTGCATACTTGAATTGTGTCAAGCTTTTTTAAAGACTATGTTAGCTAATGAACATCTTGAACATATAATACGCTATAAATAGGATTCGAAAGTGTTGATTTCTTAAAGTGGATAAACTACACTTAAGGCAAGTTCCCTAAACTTACTCTAATTATTATTGAGCGAGTTCCTTGAACTTCACTCTTGATTGTGCAAGTTTCTTGAACCCTACTTTTAAACTTATCTTGTGAATGTAAGTTATCCCGCTTATTCGTTCAATCGAACTAGTATGCTTAAATTCTTGTGAAAGTTATTATTCATGTTGGACTTAATATTGTTCTTGAATATTGTGAAAGATTCGATGCCATTTGATTCGGCTAGACTATATGCATTCTTATAAAAGCTGTCAAAACCAATTGATTAGTGTGAAAATCTTGAAAACTGAGTTGGACAACCCTTTTGGTAAGGGAAGTGTATGTCGTTGGAAACCCCAACACATGAATGAATAATATTGTGGTGTTATGCATAACGTAAAGTATTGTAGACTGATCATCTATAATACTTGATATTTTTGGGTTATTAGTTTAATATTGGTAACTCTAGTGGAGGTTCAATAGTCCTTAGTGACTGCTCATTATAAATTGTTTATCCAGTTGGATACATTGTTAGTCGTTGAATTCATATATATCTGTTGATTTATATTGAATTTTCGTTCTTATTCCAAGAATTATTGATATTCCTTATCCATGATGTTATTCTGACACTTTGAATTATCCCAGAAATGGCACTTCGATATTTGAAACCTTGTGATATTATATTATACACCCTTGTTGTATATTACTTGCTGGGCAATTTGTGCTCATCCTTGCTTATTTAAAACCTTTCAGTTAAGGAGGAACATGGAGGTGTCTCTGGAACAGACAAGGGCAAGGGCAAGGCTACTGACTAGCTTGTCCTTTTTATGTTTAAGATTATTATGTTGTATTAAGACTATGTTTAAACTTAAGTAGGATTATGTAATAGGTCTTTATTCGATACTATTATGTAATCTATTAAGTACTATAGGTTGCGATACTTGGGGGAATAATTATAATAAATCATTGTATATTATTCTAAATTAGATTTTCCGTTGTGAATGTGTTATTTTAGTTATTATGGTATTACTTTGAGCACGTGATGAACCGAATTGGAGTGACCAAGTGGAGGTCCGAATTTGGGGGCGCCACACTATTCACTCGGGTACTATTCACCTGGGGTACTATTCATGACAAAAATTTATTTCTTTTCGGTCCAAATCATTTTTGATACACTATTATTCTTGAAATTTACTCCACAAAGCAGTATCATGTTGACAATTTGGACATTATTGAATTCCGAATAAATTGAATTATAAATCTTTAAAATTTATCATTTGCTTTCATTTAATTGAATTCTTATATCATTGTCATCATCCTCATGCTTATATTGTTATGAAAGACATCTTTGGCCCATAGTGCATAGATGGACTATTGATTGGTATGATTATAACCAGAGATTATTCAGTATAATCATGACCTGTAATGTTACAAATGATGTGGTAAAAGTACTCATTGGCCCGTAGTGCATTAATGGACACCTGTTGGCATGATCATGACCATTGGTGATAACACGAATATCCTTGGCCCGTAGTGTGATGAATGAATTGTTTGAGTTGTGATTCTGGGGACAAAATCCTTGTAAGGAGGGAAGGATATAACAATCCAGAATTTTATTTGTAATTTTAAATATTTATTAAATTAAATAAATATTTTTTTTAAAATTGATGTGGTTGTTGTTAGTAGATACTTATTAGATTATTTGTTAGAAACTAAATAATTCATGAGTTATAGAAATTAATTTAATTAAGATAAAAGAGTGGTGAATTAAATTTATGAGATAATACTCTAATTTAATTTAATAATTAGAGAGTTGTTAAGGATTACATGAATTGTTATAATGTTGTTTTAACTTAGTAATTAAAGTGATATGTTAATTTATTAAATAAAATTATAATTTTGTGGTAATCGATTAAGTGGAGAATTTATTTAATATGTTGTAATTAGTTTTATCTAATTAAGATTGGATATGGAAATCTAAATAAATAATATGGGACTATAAACTATAGTATAAATGATTTATTGAAATAAATTAAAGTATTTTTTAATGGATTTACCAAACAAGGCTTAAAAATATTAAGACTTTATTTTAATTAGTTTTATTCAAACAAAGCCTTATGACTTTTGAATTTAAAAAATAATAATAAAAAAAATATATTAAATATTTTATAACTGATACGTAATTATTATATTTATTGTATGGCAGTTTTATACGTTGTAGTTTTGCGTCTGTTTTATTTTTACATAAGGTTTGGTCTTGGCTTGAGAGTAGAGGGGAGGAAGAATACTAAGACTAAGAAATAGAGAGAGAGTTTGAGAGAGGAGAAAGGTTTTCTATGAATTCTAAAGAAATTCTTTGTGTTCTATCAAGGATTATTTAAGTAATTGAAGGTATAATTTCTAAAACCTTAATGTTATGTGTATGAAAGTGGTATGTTTTTTTTAGTTTTAAAGGCTCTATGAATTCAAATTTGATGAATTGTTATTATATAAAGGGTTTGAGTGTGTTTATTAGTAAATTGTGATTTATAACTAACATCTAGCCAAGGATTTGAGATATTTATTTAGATAAATTACGTTCAAAAAGAAAGAATTCGTTTACAGTGCATGTGTGTATGTTTATATCTTGTGAAAGTCCAAAAATTGATAGTTAGTTGGTGAGCTAGACTGTAAATTGAGCCTTGAATATGTTAATTTATTAAGAAACGAAAAGAACACGATTTGAATGAGTTAATTTGGAGTAGTATTGAGACCTCAGTGTTAATTTTTGTCAAGGATGTCAAAAATGGAGTTTTTGCAAAAACATGGAATTCAAAGGATTTAAATTATTTGTAGTTTTTGTTTAATTGTTCCAAATCAATATATATGGAGTGGTTAATGTTTATATGGAAGTTATATCATGCGGGTATGCATAATTTGTTGCTTACTGGATGAAATTTTTGATAGTTGGGCTTAACAAAGCAATTAAACTGATGCATAGTTTCTGTCACAAGACCAAAGACAAATGCTTATTTGATGTCAAGGTCGAAAGCAACTGACAACTCTGTTGTTCGTATTAAAAAAGCAGTAGCCACGCCCATACCCGAAACATAGGCAGTGAAGTCTGTTGGTGGTGCTGACTTTTAAAACCCATTATAACCTAGTCTAATGAAATGTTAATGTGATGAACATGTAATAAAGATGCTGCAATAGATTTGTATCATGTAGGTGGTAATTCCAAAGTTGTAAAAGTTAGTAAGTAGTGAAACATTTACATTGTGATTTATTGAACACGAGAGTTGGTAACTAAGTGTTGTAATTCTAAGACTTGTGATTCTGAAGTGTATATAGTACTAGTGATTCGAAACTTGTACTAAAGTAACGAGTTTAACTAAAATGAGATTTAATTTGGAAAGTGGATGTTAGTGTATCTAATAGATATTGTGATTCTAATAATATGTGTAGCTGAACGTGAGTTATAAATTATAGCTTGCGCACGAGGCAAGTTCTTTACCCCTAAACTTTATTTGAGCAAGTTGTGAACTCTAATTCTTGTTTGATATATCCTAACTTATTTTTAATTAAGTAAGTTTTCCTAGTTTTATTCTCCTTATAAAGAATGCAAGTCTTGAACTCAAATCTCTAAATGAGTTGTCCTATCTCATTTACTTTACACAGTTTCTAACCTTTATTGTTATATTGAGCAAGTTTCGTTCTCAGCTCGTTATTCATTAATGCATGTTAAATAATTTAATTCTCTTATTTGACAAGATTATAGCCTTAGTTTAATATTGTTCAAGCAAGGTTTATTGTATTACACAATGCTTATGCTTTCTAGTTTATTTCTAAGCCTGACTTTGATATATAGTTGGTTCACCTATGATTCCTAATTGTTTCATATTATGTTGTTATTGATCATTCGAAATGATATTGAACTTTGTTGATTCAACTAATCCTTTAGTTGATAATCGTTAAACTCTAAATTACCCTTGAAGCTTATCCAAACCAAACTTTCCTTGGTGATGCGTTTAGTTGTTTGTACACAATACATGGTACAAAGGGTTGATCACCCTAAGTACGGGGAGTCCATATAGTCTTATGACTGTTTAGGTTTAATTTGAAAGATTATTTATAACCTTGGACATAGTTCGTGGTCTTGTGACCCTCAGATATATTTCATACTTTGATCTCAGTTCTTAATTATCATTGATAGAGTATTATTCAGTTCTGTTGAGCTTATTCAATGGTAGTTGTTATGCCATTATTATTTATTGTTATTTCAAGTGAGCATTCATTTTTCTCACTCTTGCATATATATAATTATTGCAGCTAAGGTTGAGAAGGTCGATGAACCTACCACTAGCAAAGGGAAAGGAAAAATGAACAAGTGATGAAGACTTATAATTTAAATGATGTGATATAATTAATTTAATTTTCTTCACTTGATGTATGTTAAAGGTTAGATAACCTGGGAGACGTATTGATTTATTATGTAACCCCTTTTAATAGGAGGATTTATTGTTTAAATTCTATTATAATTGGGTAGTTAGATATGAATGAATGGAAAGTGAATGAATTACCCATATTTGGGGGTGTCACACGCAGTGCATGGATAATTCGTGGACGTGATACTAATGAATATCCTTGGCCCGTAGTGCATGGATAATTCAGTGATGTGGATTATTTATTAAGATGAGTCTCAGCGATAAAATTGATGATAAACTCTTAAATAGTAAACGATAGTTGATTTCATGCTCTACTTGACTCTTCTAACGGATTGCTTGTTCCGCTGCAGTTAAACTTGTTGTTTATTGTATTCTATCAGTTTAACACTGTTGAAGGCTAACGTAATTTATTCTGCATTATCTTAGTCATAATATTTCTTATTGGGATAGTTAAACTCACCCTTTTGCTTTTATTGTTCTCTTCAAGAAATGAGAACGTAGTCGGGACTAGTCGGGAAATGGAGTGACGGTCCGAGATGGTGGCTGTAGTAGTCCTCACTATTTTATAAAATAGTGTGATAATAATTGTAATGAGGACTCCAGTTGAGTTTGGATATTGTCTAGAAGACAATATTCGTGTCAAAACTCTCAACTATGTTTTGTCATATTTTACACGACAGATGTATAATTAAGTTTGTATTTAAATTCTGTACCATGTATTTGGCGACTTAGAATGGGCGATGTATACCTATTTTGGGGGCGTCACAAATGGTTATCAAGCAAGTATTGGCATGGCTCCATTCGAGGCGTAGTATGGACGCAAGTGTCATTCTCTAGTATGCTGAGATGAGGTGGAGGAAGCAACGTTGTTGGGACCGGAATTGGTACGCGTGACAACGAAAAAGATTTAAATGATCCGGCAACATATAAAAACCTCACAAGATCGACAAAAGAGTTATGCTAATCTTCATCGAAAGGGCATAGAATTCAATGTTGGTGATCATGTGTTGTTACGTGTTGTTCCTTAGAAAGGAGTTACGAGATTTAGAAAGAGAGGAAGGCTCAATCCTCGATTCATTGACCCATTTGAAATCCTCGATCGAGTAGGAACTGTGGCCTATAGACTCCCCTTACCGCCAAGTATGTCTCGTGTTCATAACATTTTTCACATATCTATGTTACGTAAATATGTGGAAGACCCGAACCACATTATTGAGTTAGAACCGGAAAAAATAGTGGAAGATTTAACGTATGAAGAGGTTCCTGTTAAAATCTTGGATAAGAAGGAACATATTCTACGCTCCAAGGTTATACCTCAAGTCAAAGTTTTGTGGAGAAACCACGATGTCGAGGAAATGACCTGGGAGTTAGAATCTGAAATGAAATTAAGGTATCTTCACCTCTTCGACATACCAGGTTTGTACCCTAATTTTGAGGGCCAAATTTCATAAGAAGGGGAGGTTGTAAGACCCCAACTTTTATGAATAAAGATGAATTTTCTATAAATATAATTTTTGAATATTGAGGAGTGAATTTGATATAACGTTATAGTTGTGGGTAATATTTATAAATTTTGCAAAGTACGCAAGTTGTTATATAATATTCGATTGGTCGGGGAATATTCGTTTTGACAAGGAATATTCGTACGATGACACAATCATTGTCGGACCCCACAAAGGAATTATTATCGGAGTTAGAAAATGACGGAAATATCTTTTTATAAAAATAACGGCAAAAGTTTTACCGTTAACTGTTGAAATACCCGGTGATAAAAGTACAGTAATACGCGTGGTTGCATTGTAGCACACGGTATTTGATGCTTACGTGAGAAGTCACTCAATTATTACTACAGTAATTGTTGCATAGTAACTCACATTATTGATTCAATTGTTATCATAATATCATCTGAATAATATTTTATATTATTAAATTAATAATTGAGATGATAAGTTATTCATATTATTATTTTCATTATTGACAATGTCTAGAAAGTTCTATTAAGAAAAGGGGTTTGGTCACCTAATTGCGCGCCAATAGAGAGAAATTCTTATCAGAAAGCTCCCTCTTTCCTAGGAATGATTTGGTTGTTAATATTGCAAGTTATATTATTGATGAATAAATGTTGTTTAAAAATATGTTTTGTGAAGCCAAGTGGGTTGAGGTAAATAGAGGAGATTTTTATGAAGTATTTGTTGTAAGTTTGACTTATTATTTGGACCCCCACTTACTCATTTTTCAAAATAATCAAAAGGAAGTTATAAAGTATATATATATATATATATATATATATATATATATATATATATATATATATTTGACATGTGTGTGTGTGCCGTGTGTCTGAGTGTGTGTGTGTGTGGTGGATGAGTGGTGGTGGTGGAAAGTGATAGTGATAGTGATAGTGATGTGTGTGTGTGTGTGTATATATATATATATATATATATATATATATATATATATATATATATATATATATTTTAAGTTTTGTTTTTTATGAAAAATAGAATATATTATATTTTATTATGCATAGTGTTTGCATAGTGACTACATAGTAAAATCAGATTTCAACCAAATTCATCCGTGATTTTCCCACTATGTGTCCATTTCTAAATAGTGTCATTCCATTCTCTTATAAATAAGATGCTTAGTTTAGAATTAAAATTCACACCAGAATCAGAAAATTCTTCTTCTATAATATTGAGCATATTTCTTTAGAGTTTAAAGAAGCTTTGAGCGTAGAAAATAGTATAAGTTTTCTTCAAGAATATCTCCGCCCTACCAGTCAGAAGTACTCTTTTTTAAGATAAGGGATATTATTTTTGTTCAATATTCGTATGAAATAATATTTTCTTCTATACTTTGTAGTATGTTTGTAATATTATTTCGTTTCAGATTCTGAATTCTACACTCATTTCGTTAAAGTATTGCTTTTATACACCGTGAAATTAGTAGAATATCCTTAAAATTTGCGCTTCATCTAGTATCTTTTCATGAAAATATTATTCTGAATATTTTTGATAATTTTTAACATTTTCATGTCGGAGTTCTATTCACGAAGTACTATTCACGGGGTACTATTCAAGAAGTACTATTCATGTGATACTATTCACTTGGGTACTATTCACCCAAGGTACTATTCATGACAAAAATTAATTTCCTTTCGGTCCAAATCATTTTTGATACAATATTATTCTTGAATTTTACTCCACAAAGCATTATCATGTTAACAATTTGGACATTATTGAATTCTGGATTAATTAAATTATAAATCTTTAAAATTTATCATTGCTCTCATTTAATTGAATTCTTATATCATTGTCATCATTCTCATGTTTATATTGTGATGAAAGTCATCTTTGGCTCGTAGTGCATAGATGGACTGTTGATTGGTAAGATTATGACTCGTAATGTTACAAATGATATGGTAAAAGTCCTCATTGTGTCCCGTAGTGCATTGATAGACAGTTGTTGGCATGATCATGACCAATGGTGATAACACGAATATCCTTGGCCCGTAGTGCATGGATAATTCGTGGATGTGATACTAATGAATATCCTTGGCCCATAGTGCATGGATAATTAAGTGATGTGGATTATTTATTAAGCTGAGTCTCAGCGATAAAATTGATGATAAACTTTTTAAATCATAGAAGATAGTAGATATCATGCTCTAGTTGACTCTTCTAATGGATTTCTTGTTCTGTTGCAGTTAAACTTGTTATTTATTATTAGTTTAACACGGTTGAAGGTTAACGATAATTTATTCTGAATTATCTTATGTAGACACTCAAAATTTTCTGCACTCCTGTTACTGACATTGCAGGAGGGCAGATTCATCTTTCAAAGATAACCCTGGAAGACAGCTGACATTCACTCCAGATACTATCGGAAGTTCAGTTACAACCTAAAACACAAATCGGGAACATCAGTTCCAACCCGTAACACAAACCAGGAGCATCAGTTCCAACTCGGAACACAAACCGGGAATGTCATTTCCAATCTCGGAGATAACCCCGAGGTATGCAGATAAAAGACCGACAATAACACCAGATAGGACAGTTCTGTCTCGACGATAACACCGTGACATTCAGTTCCAGTCCCAGAAACAACACTGGGAATAGCGACTCCATCCTTGGTGATAGCCCCAAGGAATGCTTTTGTAGTTCTGGCAATAACTCCGGAATTGTATGTTTCAAACACATGCGATCAGCTTCAAGCTCAGACCTCCTGTCGAGGCACTCATACCTCAGACCCGGAGCTAACAACGGGCAGATAGGCACATCCATAGATGACAATGAGACATACAAACAAGCAGTCCAATATCAGATGTAACCCTGAGCAATGTCTGCTTTCCGCTTAAACAGGCGATAACCCCGGTGAGGAGTCAAAACGTCATCTTACCGCCTCAACGTTTTCTCTCACAAGATGATATCGCGACATACCAACAAGTAGTCCACTCTCAGATGTAACCCTGAGCAATGTCTACTTTTAACTCAAACCGGCGATAACCCCAGCGAAGAGTCAAACATCATCTTGCCCCTTCAACACTTGCGCGTCGTCTCAACACTTCATACATACATACATCCAACAATGTCCCAACAGAACCAAAGAGTAACAATCTCAAGTGACTATTACTCGCGGCAGTACTTTGGATAGAATTTGAAGCTAGAAGACCATGGGCATAGACCCCTCTTCTTGACTTCGTACAACCTCTAATCCATGTCATCGCGTAACTCTCGACACAAGTGGTCCGAAGAAGGTCAGATATACCTCATTCAGATGCTCGGATTGAAGTTCTACAAGTTCGAGCAGACATTACAGTGCATGAGTGCACGTATTTCGAGACGACGGGACCCGCGAGGCTCGGATGCACCACGACCAATCGCAGGTACAACTGCGGCTGCCGCAGGTATACCTGCGGCCATTCGTCTATAAATATGAGCCTTGGAGTCAGCCATTTGAAGAAGAGAAGGAAATGAAAAGGCGAGGAAGCCCTATCCATTTTACTCTGTATACACATCTTTTGAGTGTTTCCTCATCTTTAAACACTTGTTAGCTCACATATAGCTATCTTTTATCCGGCGGGAGCTGAGTGTTTATCCATTTAAAGTCATTGAAGTCTACTTTGGCAAATTTCAACGTAAGCCTTCTCACATTATATAAAAGCCTTCTTCTCATATTAGCACACACTTTTATACACATCGAGAGTCATGTTGTTTGCAAGTTTGCGGGACTTCTATTAAAGGTTTTCATTTATGTCTCAGATATATATACTTATATATGTATATATTTCATATATGGACTAACATTATCGAGTTATGCCTCGATTGAGCCTAGACTTCGGTCTGGAGCATTTATTGCTTATATATATATATATATAATTGTTGTCAAACATATCTGATGAGCCTCGATTTTACATCCTGAGTATTTACTCGCTTTTATATATATATATATATATATATATATATATATATATATATATATAATTGTTGTCGATTATATCCGATAAACCCGGATTCATATCCTGAATGCGTTATCGCTTTTATATATATATATATATATATATATATATATATATATATATTACATATTTGTCGGGACACAGAGTTTACTTCGTGGCCTTTTATAGCTTTATTTACATTTCGTCCTACACCTGGTTTACTTGGTGGCGATTGATCGCTTCTACGACTTTATTTACATTTCGTCTCTACAGAGTTTACTTAAGTGGCGCTTGATCGCTTCTATAGCTTTATTTACATTTAAATCTCGCTCGAGTTTACTTAATGGCGCTTGATCGCTTTTATAGCTTTATTTACATTTCGTCCCACATGGAGTTTACTTCGTGGTGGTTGATCATATCCATATATATATATATATATATATATATATATATTTACCGCTTTTATATATATATATATATATATATTTACCGCTTTTATATATTTACATTTCCGATCCCCCATGGAGTTGCTTCGTGGTGGTTGATCCTATCTGTATATAACTGCTTACTGCTTTCCATACAAACTGCAGCATCATGTGAGCCTAGGAATCATGTGATCACAGATTCAGTCTACTGAAACTAGATTCGGTTCCCATGATGGACATTTTTCAGCTGTGAGCAACTTGTACATTATTTACATTGTCTGAATTTCCTTGGATGGCTGTCATGCCCATGAGGAGTTCGACACTATTGTATATTATTTTCTCGAGAATGCTTCGCATCTCAAAAATAAAAGCAAACAAGTCAAACATTTAATAATAAAATAGAAGTATTAAAGGCCTCAATTGATATTGAGCACAGGGTTTGAAAAACCTCTTTTACAAAACGTCATTGCTATATCTTGTTTAAAACTGATTTTTTCTATAAATTCAAACCCTATAGGTGCGAATGAGGTACAACACTACTTCTAAATAATTGCACATTTATCCACACACACACACACATTCATCTGATAGTTTTTTTTGAAAAGTGGCGGTCACCATGGTAACATGGATGTTGGGGGGTGCCTAACACCTTCCCTCTACATAATCAAGCCCTCGGACCCCAAATGAATCTCGATTTCATAGACCCGTCTAGCAGTGTCAAAGCAGTGGGTCAATGTGGAAACCTTTTCGGTTGCGTTGGTGCAACTAGTTAAATACACCAACTGGCGACTCTTTAAGTCAAATCGTCGACATTATACATGTCGAACCTTTTTCACTTGTTTTTTCAAACAAATCTCACATTAACATGAGAACACCAAAGAACAAGTAACGAAAAGGGACACACAAAAATCCCGACGTCGATAGGTGGCAACTCTGCTGGGGACTCCAGTAAGAGGGCTTAAGCTGCTATTACAAGCTTTTCAAAATTATTATATGCTTATGTGTGAATGTTGCATTTATATTTTTTGATGAATGTGTACGAATGCATTTTTATTTACTGCACTGCTAAATATCTAACTGTGATATTAGTGCTTTGCACATGTCATCATTTTGCATAAATGGTGAGACACGTTGTATGTGAATGTATGTTGTGTGGTTCCTCCATCAAGAGGCTATCCTGTCGGTGTTTGATTACTGGACTCGCAGGAAGAATAATTTCAGCGAGGCTCAGGAAAGGCACCACCCAGATTTGCTCCAGTTGAAAGACCGGATTAACTTCCCGTCAAGTAAATTACGATGATCTGGGAACCTTCATGCCAAAATGCCGCGAGAGTAACCCTAAGATAGGTCAACCTCTGATAAACCAAACGCGGAGGGAAGTCTCTTCATACTTTCCATTTTTAATTACTTGTAAAAGCATTTACTTGTAATTTTATTCCATGTTCATCCATATGTAATGGAAAATATGAAGAATATATGTGCATGCATGACATGTTATCAATTAACAACAGGTTTTGCAGGACAAAAATTCCTAAAACGGACATGTTATGATAACATTTACATTATCCTAAGACTAAACTACGTAAGTCTTTTGTAGGGAAGCAATTGGGCCCGTTACCCGCTCAAAATCCAAAAAGGCCACAGGCCTATAGCCACTCATGTCTTCTTCTGACCAGTCTAATGCTCTTTCTCGAGAAGAATTTGACGGATCGAGTAAACAAATTACAGACTTGGCTGCTCTACTGAAAGAATTGCACCAGTCCACTCAGGGTACGAAGATACCTACACATACAGAATCCTCTACACAAGGAGGAGTTCAAGGTCTGGAAAAAATAATTCCAGAACCGCAGTTGGATATGACCAACAAAGGCCATGAAAACACCCATCTCAAAGGAGATCCAGACACCGGTGATATCAGGAAGAAGGTCCTTCAAATGGAGGAAACTATTCGTGTTCTCAAAGGGATTAGAACACATGACAGTGTTTCATATGCAGACCTTTGCATATTTCCTGGTGTTCATTATCCAGAGAAATTCAAGACCCCTAATTTTGAGAAATATGACGGATTAGGGGATCCTTATACACATTTAAAGTTGTTCATTGGAGAACTCGGATCTTATGCAGAAAATGAAAAGGTCATAATGCAGCTATTTCAGAAAAGTTTGACTGGAGAAGCCTGTTCATGGTATACCAGATTAGACAACTCAAAGATCCATAGCTGGGAAGAGCTGGCTCATGCCTTCCTCGCTCAATATAGTTTTCAATCTCAGATGGCTCCTGACCGGTATCAAATCACCAAGGTCAAGAAACAGTCTAATGAGTCATTTAGAGAGTACGCTAAAAGGTGGAGGCGCCTTGCTGCTCAAGTTAT
The DNA here is from genome assembly GCA_020205615.1 of Panax quinquefolius. Classification (NCBI taxonomy): domain Eukaryota; kingdom Viridiplantae; phylum Streptophyta; class Magnoliopsida; order Apiales; family Araliaceae; genus Panax; species Panax quinquefolius. The sequence continues at coordinate 15,427 of JAINUW010000386.1, read as the reverse complement.
TCCTTCCATGACAGAATCAGAAATGGTCATGACTTTCATAGATGTATAGGAAGCTCCTTTCTATGAAAGAGTTCTAGCAGGTATTGGAAAACCATTCTCTAAAATGATCAAGCACAGAGAGATGGCTGAGATGGGATTGAAGTCCGGTAAAATTCAAGACCTAGCCACTCTTAAAGCTGTTGCTGAGCACATCCAGTCCAGATCTTATGGAAAAAACCCCGGGATGGTCCATAAGAAGAAAGAGGAGGATGTTTTCTTGATACTACAAGGACAAAAAGGCAATCAAAGCATGCCTATGCAGAGGAGAAACTACTCCCCTTTTCCAGTACAATCTTCAAACCCTCCATTGCCTAAAAGTTGAGAAGTAAAGCGACCTCGAACGTTCACACCCTTAGGGGACTCGCTCGAGAATATTCTTGCTCTTCTGACTGCTCAGAAGAAAATTACACATCTTCTTCCACCAGCCAACCCTAATGGGAGGGGTTTTAATACTACTCGGAAGTGTGCTTATCATACCAGAGCACCTGGTAATGATACTCAAGATTGTTGGGCCTTGAAACACAAGATTCAAGATCTAATAGACAACGATGAGATCGTGGTCACCAAACCAGATCAACCTCATGTGCAAGACAACCCTCTTCCTCAACACAAAGAAGAAGAGGTCAACAAGATCAGTTGGAGCACTGGACAAGGTTCCAATTCTAATGGAGAATCATCCCAACCCATCAAACAGGGTGTTGATAAAAGGGATTGTGTAAAGTTCCAGTTTACCATGGAACAAAAGATGAAAGCTCTTTGCAAACAAATTGAGCAACTGACAGAACTGGTGACCCGCCATCATCAAGTCACACGCCAATTAATCAGGCAGAAGCATGCCTATCTCCTTCTTTTTGTTATAAATGATTCTTCACCACCTTCAGAAAGCGAAGCTATAGAGGATAAGGTTGCGAAGAGAGCAAATGCTAAAGCCCGTCAGGATTTTTCCAATCAGAGGGAATTCACCTTTTTGGACCAATCTATAGAGGAGATACTGCAGATGTTGATCAACGAAGGAAGAATTACCTTCCTTCTCCCTCCAATCAATCCCCGTTCAGGACGGTTTAATTCTGATGAAGTGTGTCAATATCATTCACATTCTCGCAGTCACAGCACAGAAGAATGATGGGCACTCCGCCATCTCATTTAGAATCTTATTGATAGCAGTGTCCTGCAAATAGCAGATGATTACACTATACAACTCAAGGGTGGGAATGCATGTCCTACCAAATGGAAGGGATCAGTAGCAGTTATATCCGAAGTAGATGATGAGACTCTTAAAATATTTCCCATACAACCAATTCAACTCAAAGGAGCTGACAATCCTTTGAAAGTGGTCGTACTAGAGCCAATTTCTTTATCTTTCAGACCACAATATCTTGTTGTCAGCTTACACAAAGTTCTATGGAAATATGGAGAAGCTGAAGGATCCACGCCTCATACTATCACATAAAGGTCGAAGGAAAATCCATCAGATCTTCCTCAACGGGTTATTAAACCTACTTGCGAAGCAAAGGGGAAGTTGCCCATAGAGAAGATTGAAAAATTCCTCCGCACTATGGGCCACAATGAAGCCAAAGTGGTTTTATTAAGCTTGCGAGAAGCTCCACACCAGATTTCTATACTGGACTTGGTTTTCTCTTTTAAGGATCATCGGAAGATCTTACTGAAGGTTTTGGAAGAAGCCTACTTGACAAAATCAATGGATGTAGAAAAATTTCAACATTTGGTTGATCACATTTTCAACAACAATGTGATAGCCTTCACTGATGATGACATACCTTCTGAAGGGACCGGTCATTGCAAGCCATTGCACATTGCAGTTTTGTCTTCCGGGTACATGCTAGCTGGAGTTTTGATAGATGGAGGCTTATATCTAAATATATGTCCTTATGCCACCTTGGTAAAGATGAATGTCAATCTCAAGCGGATCCAAAGCAGCCATACGGTTATCAGATCTTTTGATGGATCCCGACAAAATTTCATTGGAAAGATTGAATTGCTAATTGAGATTGGTCCAAACACATTCAATGTATCCTTCCACGTCCTCAAGATAGATTCAGGATACAACCTGCTATTGGGGAGACCATGGATACACATGGCAAGAGTCGTTCCCTCCACACTACATAACCAGCTCAAATACATTATCAACAACAGTCTAGTCACTATCAACGCTGAGCTGGAGTGTCCTGAACAAGGAACTCTACCAATCATCAGCTTCAATTAAGAAGTTGAACCGGCCAGTTTCCATACCCTGGAAGTGAGTAACACACAATACCATTCTATTGGAGCGCCACTTCCCGTACCCAAGATTTCTAACGAGGTTATGTCGACCACTCAAGAAATGATGTTATTGGGTCATCAACCTGGACAAGGGCTTGGTAAAGATAAGAAGGGTATTAAGCATCCTACCCAAATGTCCAGTCAAATTGGAACAGCCGGGCTAGGATATTCTCGCCAATTCGCACACGTGAATCCTCATAAGCACAAGCGTGTTCTTCGAAGTCACAACAAGACGGGCGATTTTCTATACCTAACCTCACGAGTTGATGCAATCTCCAAGAAAGGTTCCAAATTTATGTTGTGGCTATCTTTGTTTTGAAACCAGTGCCAATCAAAGCAAAAGAGGTGTTGATTCCTGATCCCAAAGTGGAAGAAACGGAACAGAAACGTAAACATGACCTTGCCTTGATGATGGCAGGCATACACGTTATTGTTCATGATGAACATACAAACAGATACACCCAGACGATGATTGCCCAGATGTCATGGTTATCATTAGGGAGAAAGAGGACAATGACGATCCTTCCATCACTGCAGTCCTTCAGGATTTTTCCCTCGACAATTGGAGCAGCGCTCCATGCATTGGTCGACGAGGGTAAAATGGGCAGAAAATCCCTATGCTCTATAGATAACTTTAATTGCTTACTTTCCTTTATAGTACTAAAAGTTATTTTATCAAGTACATACTAACACTTTTGTATAATCGAACAGTTGCATATATTAAGTGAAAGCATCTTTTATTTCAGGACTCTGAATTTAGATGTGCCTGTACTTGCTGATGAGGTGCCTTCTCTCCACAAGGGTTGTAACTTTGATGCAAAGTTGAACTCAGACTTGATGGACATATAAGAGGACATTGAGACACCTCAAGAGATTAAGGAATGGGTCACAGACAAACCCAAACCCAATCTTTATCAAACCACTTCTTTTAATATTGGAACCTTAGACAACCCTAAGCTAATACAAATTGGTTCAGACCTTACCAAAAATCAGCGGAATGACATGGTTGCATTATTAACCCAATTCCAGGATGTGTTTGCATGGTCTTATGAAGACATGGTGGGTTTGTCCACGGACATTATTCTTCATCGCCTTCCCATTAAAGAAGGATTTAAGCCAGTTAGGCAAAAGCTCAGGCGATTGAAACCTGAGTGGAGTTTAAACGTTAAAGAAGAAATTATGAAACAATTTCAAGCTGGCATTATCATGGTGTCTACATATCCCGAGTGGATATCCAACATTGTTCTCGTGCCTGAACCAGGAGGAAAGGTGAGAGTCTGTATGGATTACCGTGATTTGAACAAAGCTTGCCTTAAAGATAGCTTTCCCGTGCCCTTTATCCACATTCTGATTGACAATACTACTCAATACGGCATGTACTCCTTTGCTGATTGCTTTGCGGGGTACCATCAAATTATGGTCGCTGAGGAAGATCATGAGAAAACTGCTTTCATCACGCCTTGGAGAACTTTTTGCTACAAACAGTTGTCATTCGGCCTCATCAATGCCGGGGCAACCTATCAGCGAGCTATGATGGCTCTTTTCCACGATTTAATGCATAAAGAGATAGAGATCTATGTGGGTGACATCATTGTCAAATCCCGAAAGGAGGAAGACCACTTAGACCGTCTTAGAAAACTTTTCAACAAGTTGCGTAAGTACAACTTGAAGTTGAATCCCACCAAGTGCGCCTTTGGTGTTAAATCAGGCAAGTTGCTAGGTTTCCTAGTCAGCCACAAAGGTATTGAACTGGATCCTAGAAAAATCCAGGCCATCAAGGAAATGCCCATTCCTCAGATAGAGAAGGAAATACGAAGATTTTTAGGATGGATCAACTTCATTAGCAGATTCATTTCTCAACTCACAGCAACCTGTGAGCCTATCTTCAAGCTGTTAAGGAAGAACTCCTCCATGAAATAGAATGATGAGTGTCAGAAAGCCTTCCTTACAATCAAAGAGCAGCTGATTAACGCTCCTGTTTTGGTACCTCCTAGGGATGATGTTCCCCTGTTCATGTACCTGTCCATAAATGACAATGCCATGGGCTGTATGCTGGGGAAAAAAGACAATAGAGGCCAAGAACGAGCTATCTATTACCTCAGTAAGAGATTCAGCATCAGTGAACATAAGTACATTCTGATTGAGAAGACTTGTTGTGCTTTAGCATGGGCTTCCATGAGTTTACAACATTACCTCTGTAACGACCCCAAAATTCATACAATTTAATTCCCAACTTCGGTCGTTAATAATACTTTCAACCTCTAAGTTTGCATCATTAAACAATAATACAACCATTGAAATTTGCGGAATAATTAAAATTTTATACATTTCCCTTCCGTATTGCCCTAAATCGCAACCTTTACAATACATTTCCTTGATTCAAACTTATATCATGAATCGTTACAATAAAATAACTTGACAAAGTCTTACATCATAAATAGATATCCAAATACACCAGATAGCTCAACTTATAATTTAACAACATGTTACATACAAAATATCAAATACATTTCTCGTAAAACATAGATAATCTTCATGTATATGGTTCTCTAAAATTCACTTAGCACATATCCTTACCTTGAATCTTTAACCTGCAAAAGTGGTTATTTTCAAGGTTGAGCTCGACAGCCCAACAAAATCTAACAGTTTTCATACATCACGTAGCACATAATAACATGCTCAACATATATCTAATAAACATTGAACTAACCTAAAATACATGCTACAGTTCATATTACAAGTATAAAGATTGAGTTCCTTACTCAATCAACATGCTTTATTCAATCAACGTAGTCATAAGTTGACTTTAACATTTCATACATTCACATATATATAACACATCATGCTCTTTATGATAAAACTTTAAAACAGTTAATCATCAAGTTCACATAACAAATAGGAACTGAAAGACTTGCCTTGATCGTTGTTTACCAATAACAGTTTAACAGCTTACAGATATCTGCACTTCACGTGCCCTATATAATTATATAATCATTCACATTAACTATTAGTCACATGGCAATGCATAGTAGTTGTAATGTAAACTTTACTCTACGACTCATAACCCTTCCTATCATAAATACACAATGTTCAATTTGATTGTGTTAACTTTCAACTTATATCTTTCATATTTGAAGTTCATTCAAATGTTTAAGTCTTGCTAGGACTACTTATTAGTTTTATATTAACACTATTCAATATCTTATAATATTCATTTCATTTGATTTAAAATACTTTTTACGTTCATTATCACTTATCATGGCGTTTTGACATTTATTCGTCACACGCCCAATTTGTCTCTCTTGTGTGTGCTTAGTATGCGCATACAACTTATCTAATACATTATTTATTAATGTTAATCATCATTATACTTCATAATATTCATATTTTATAACTTAGAACAACATCTTTTATCGTCAAGAGCACTACACTTGCATACGTGGATGCCCGACGCCCCCCGATTGCCTCCGCAAACACAAGTCTTAAAAATGACCATTTTTACCCATGTTCCCGACCTCAAATTAAAAAACTTAAAGAATAAAAGTTGTAGGTCTATTCGTCCTCGATTTTGGATCATCTTGAATTACCTCAATCGGAGTTCGTATGAAAAATTTATGATCATTTTACCAAAGCAGGTCAAAACAAATCACAATCGAACACATGGGCGCGGCATGCCCCTTTCACTTCGCTCGCCTGCGACTTGAAGCGCCAGATGCATCGCCAAGACGACTTGGTAAGGTTGACAGCTGCGCCCTCATGCTCCTGGGACATGCGGCCGCGCTTGGTTACGCCCATATTACAGTGTTTTGTGATTTTTTGACCTTTTCCCCTACTAATCTTCATAACTTGAGTAATACACATCCAAATTAGTTCATTTTCAATTCCATGGATTCTTAATTCATAGAAATACAACATACTAGAATTCTAACAATTTATAAAAACGTTAACCAACTTAAAATTTGACCCAAAACACATGTTCATACTCTATTTTCATGTTTTAAACACATTTAGCGAATTTGATCACCACGGCTTCGTTACTTAACCGATTAACATGATTTAAACTACGCCGCTTTCGTTTCTTAATATACTAACATATTCTAACATCAAATAACAGATTATAGAACATATTAAGCATGAAAGTTTGTACTTTTTAAAGTCATTTTTGAACAAAAACACTGTTATTTACTTTTTCTCCTTATAAACCCAAATTTCATGTATTTGAACACCAACATAGACTTATAGAGGATAACTAACATATTTAGCAAGAGAATACATACATATAAACAACATCTTCTATAATAATTCAACCAAAACCTAATTTCCAGAGAATAGAAAATTATAAGACTGCAAATTAAAATTATGGGTAGATTATACCTTAAACCCTTAATTGAATGCTAGCAAAAGATAGTATTAAGGCTTAGAAATTCTCCTTCTTCCTCCTGACAATCTTCAAAACTCACAATCACAATGTTTTCTCTCTTGCTTCCAAGTTCTTTCTATGCTCTTCACTGATAACTAGACTTAGGGAAAAATAAGACGCATAATATAACTGGCCTCCCACTAACCCACGCACACTACAATTATAAAAGTAAAAAGTCTGTGTCAGTTAAAATAAACCAAAAGCCATAAGGCTATGTTTGGTTACACACGAATTCCCCATACTAGATTATTTAAATAATAGTTATATTATATAGTTACACTTGTCACACATGTAACCATTATAATAGCTTATAATTTATAATTATAATAATTATATTCTTATTATAATTATGCTTATAATAAATAATTAAATAATTATATATCTAATTTAATTAATAAATTAGAAACATCACTTTGTTTAATTTATTTACTTCCTTTAAATTAAACAATTCATTTAATTTAATTATCTTCTTAAATATTAAGCAATTGATTTAATTTAATTATTTCCTTAAATTAAATCCATCAAATAAAATTAACATTATTCAATTTAATTTACATTAATCAATTTAGTTACTAAATTAATTACATACAATTTTATCAACCATTTATTTATCTCAATAAATAAATAAATTTAAAATATTTATTTAATTCAATAAATATTTAAAATTAATTACTAAATTTATTTAATTCCTTCAATAGTTAACTCAACTATTAAACCTCGCTTTCCCAATATATGAATATATATTTCTCTTCACACCAGATCATATATTTCAACATATATAGCACGTATATATACATATATACTCAAACTCAAAATATCTCATAATAAGAATTTTAATTATTAAATTCTTATTTTAATAATTTATAAAAATTTGGGTTGTCACAACCTCCATGGTCACATAACCCATCTCATATCCCGCGTGGATCCTCTCAAGTATGTGTTCAAGAAGTTCATATCAATTGTCAACTCGCCCGGATGGCGCTTGTTCCTACAAAGAATTTAACATCGTGTACGTGATGCAAAAGTCAGTCAAAGGTCAAGGAATTGCAGATCAACTGGCCGCCGCACCTGTAGGGGACTACAAACCCTTGGAAACATACTTTCCCGATGAAGGGATAATGACCGTTCAGCTACAACATCAGTATGATACATGTCGTACGTGGAGAATGTATTTTGATGGAGCTGTTAACACAGAAGGCTCTAGAGCTGGAGAAGTTCTAATATCCGGTACAGGGGGCAGTATCCCGTCGCCAACAATCATAATGGAGTTAACAAAAGAATGTATTTTGTTGTTGCAGTTTATCAGCACCAACAACACAGCTGAGTATGAAGGCTGTATCATGGGGCTAAAACTTGCCCGTTCAATGGGCATCAGGCGGTTAACTGTCTTTGGGGATTCCAAATTGGTAATTAGACAATCCACAGGAATATATCAAACCAAAGAATTACATTTGCTTCCTTACCATTGGCAAGTTTTACAGATGGCTTTGGAGTTCGAAGAAATCTCCTTTCTACACATTCCTCGTAATAGGAATGATTTTGCAGATGCATTAGCAACGTTGGCCTCCTTGGTTTACATATATGACAAGGAAAACATGCCAAGCATCACGTTTACTCTGCAAAAAGCCCCAGTCTATGGGAATTATGTTGGACAAGTATCGGATGAGCTACCTCCCATCCACAACCCATGGTATCACCACATCAAAGAGTATCTACGAGATAGATCTACACCCGCCGAGGTGAGCCTAACTGAGTAGAGGCAGATTCATCGACTTGCTATGAAATTCTACCTGAGCGGAGATGCACTCTACAGAAGAGACGCTGGATTAGGTCTCCTTAGATGTCTAGATAAAGACCAAGCTCAAAGACTCGTGGATGAGATCCATGGTGGAGTATATGGCCCTCATATGAACAGAACCCTACTTGTCAAGAAGATCCTCAGAACGGGGCATTATTGACTTACACTCAAAGTTGAATATAATGATCACGTCAAGAGGTGCTATAAATGCCAGATTCATGGGAATGCTATCCACACCCCTCCAAGGGAACTCCACAATATGAGTTCGCCATGGCCCTTCTCAATGTGGGAATGGACGTGATCGGGCCCATCGAGCCCAAAGCCAGTAATGGACATCAATTTATATTCACCATGATTGACTACTTCACCAAATGGGTAGAAGCAGCCATCTTCCCCAGGGTTACTAAAGAAGTCATCATTGCTTTCATCAAAAACAATGTTGTTTATCGATATGGACAACCAGAGGTCATTATGTCAGACAATGCTAAGAACCTCAACAATAAAATTATGGAGGAGTTATGCAGAAAATTCCACATCAAACACCTCAATTCCGTCATCTATGTTGAAGCGGCTAATAAAAACATCAAAAAGATCATGCAGAAAATGTCCGCCAATCATAAAGGATGGCCTGACCTCTTGCCTCTGACTTTATTAGCCTACAAGAACTTCCATGCGTGCTTCCACTGGGGCAACCCCCTACTCATTAGTCTATGGGATGGAAGCAGTGCTCCCCATAGAGGTGGAAATGGAATCCCTCGGAGTATTGATGGATGCTCAGTTGGGTGAAGACCAATGGATACAAGACAGGTATCACCAATTGTCTCTAATAGACGAAAGGGATCCGCGGCTATCTTCCATGGTCAGTTATATCAACAAAGGATCGCACAATCCTACAACAGAAAAGTCCGACTAAGGCAATTTCAACAACATGACTTGGTTTTGAAGAAGATCATTGACAACCAAGATCAATCTAAGGGAAAATTCGCTCCTAACTGGGAAGGCCCATTTGTTGTCAAGGAGGTATTGACAGGAGGTGCTCTCAGATTACAGGAAATGGATGGCGATGAATTTCCATAGCTTTGAAAGTAGTATGCACACAAGCCAATCATGTTTGATGATAAAGCATATACTTTGTAACAATCTTATTCATTTATTAATAAAAAGTATTAATTTATTAAAGGCTTTTAATTATCTACATGATGCTGTTTAATAATATGTGATAAACCCATAGTTTTAAGTAATGCTTTTAGAATAATGATGATGATCATTCTAATGAGATCTAAATTCTTAGAAAGCTTAAAACTAAAATAGTTCCCAATCATTGGATTACTAAATTGGGGATTAGTGAATCCGGATAGATTGGTACATACGTTGCTTGCTCATTGGATGAGGATGATTGATCTCACGATCATTTGTGTGGAGACACTAAAGCAAGTATGTAGGTGCTTATTAGAGAATAAGTTCAATTTGAACGTGGCTCGCTAAGGAATACCTAATGGAGTTTTATTTGCTGTCGTCAATAGAATTCTACAGTAGTGATAGTAGTACAAGTAATCCTTGGACTTGAGATCATCATAGTATCTCGTGTATGATGAGTTATACTTTGACTTATTCCTTAAGACCCTTAGGGTATATCAAAGGGTATGCTTGGGTATAATAAGTTGTACATGGAGATAATGTATGATCAATAAAGAATCTACCATTTCTAATAAAAGAAGAGAAATGTCCTATGTGATTCGAGATAAATGACAACCCAAAGTAGTCCTTGGCAAAGCGAAATGAAATTAGAAAGGAGTTTCTAATTTGTATTATTTGAGTTGTGCATTTAAGGATCGAAATACATATAATTAAATAAAATAAGACTTGACGAAGAATTCCATGTCTTATATTTAATTGGGACATTAGATGGTGGAAGGATTGAATTATGCGGTAACTATTTACTCAAAGGTTCTTTAATGATTAATGTTGAAATCTATATTATCTAGAAAGTCGCTGATCGCTAGGGAGGCTTATCCCTATCAGAGAATAAATATTATTTATTTAAATAAATTAATTGTTTAATTTATTTATTTAAATAAGATTAGAATTGTTCTAATTGATTTATTCAAACCGGTTTAATATGGAGAACCTAAAGGGTCACACCATAAAAGGAAGAATAATTATTTAAGAAGTTAATGGCATAATCGTAATAATATAGTTAAGTATATTTAATTTAATCTATGGTGATAGAATAAATTAAATAGCTTAATATTTATTATTTAATATTTTAGAAATATTAAATATAAATTAATAAGAGGAGTCTTATTAATATTATTACAATTATTATTATTTTAATTTCTAAAAGAGTTTAGGAATTAATTTAATATAAGTACTCTCATTTATTCCTAATTGGATTAGGAAGGAAAATTAGTTAAAGGAGTTTAATTAATTATCCCTAATAAGATTAGGGAGCTTAATTAATTAAAAGAATTTAATTAATTAAATAAAACCCAATTTCTTAATTGTTAAGGAGGGTTGCCCACATCAATAAATAAGAGGAGTCTTATTATGGGTGATATATGGGTTGTTGACTTTTACAACTACGTAATAATTCCAAGTTGTTGGGAGTATGCCTTTTCTATAGAGATAGAAAACTAGGGTTAGCCATAACACCCATCTTCTTGAATTTTATTCTTCCTTGGTGGATCACCTCTAGAGGCCAAACACATGGGTGGCTAACGTTGATCAAAGGAAGGAACCAAACCCGGTGGATTCAAGTTGAACGCGAAAAAGATTGGAGGTGAACTTGTATCTGAGGAAGCTCGATCTTCAAGGGTATGATTTTATTCTTTATCTTTTCGTTTAATTAATAATTATGCATAAAGGATGATCCGGGTTTTATGGTTTGTAAATAATTTTTTAAACTCTGATTTTACCACGCTTCCGCACTTTTTTGTGCAATTTGATTGCGCACATGAATATTACAAACCTAACAGTGGCATCAGAGCCAAACCTTTATGCGAATTATTAATTATTTAATTTGATATGTATATTGATATGTGTTTAGAACAATTTAATTGGGCATAATTTTATTGTATAAAATTTATTAAAAAAAAAAAAAAAAAAAATCTGGTTATATATATATATATGATTACCGGTCGGAAATAAACAAGCTGGCAGCGGTAATCAAGTATGAGACGCACGCAAATCAAGATGGTCATGTGAATATTGGGCGTTGCACGGAAATGGAAGCAGGTGAGTAAGTTAGCTGCCGTTTTTTTTTTGTTTTGAAATGGCAACATGCATTAATAAAACAAAAAACAAGGCAAAGGTACTTGGCTTATTTTTATTTTTTTTTGAATAAAAGGAATGACGTTATATATATATATATTATTACCGTAATATTATATATATATTCTTAATTATTATATAATTAAAATAAAAGTTTATTTTAATTTTAAAATAAAAGGTTTATTTTAATATTAAAATATAAAGTTTTATTTTAATTTTAATAATTTTATAATTAAAATAAAATAGGTTTATTTTAATCTTAAAATAAAAGGTTTATTTTAATATTAAAATAAAAGGTTTATTTTAATTTTAAAATTAGAATTTCATGCTAACTAATTAGAGTTGGAATTGGATTCCATGATAACTAATTGGAGTTGAAATTGATCTTTCCTTAAATAAAGGAGTTTATTTAGATATGAAATAGATTTCATATTATTCAAAATAAAAGAGTTTATTTGTGAATAGGAAAGTGAATCCATGTTTCCTTAAATAAAGGAGTTTATTTAGATATGAAATAGATTTCATATTATTCAAAATAAAAGAGTTTATTTATGAATAGGAAAGATAATTCGTGTTTCCTTTAATAAGTTTTTTTTTTACATGGAATTGGATTCCATAATTAATTAAAATAAAAGAGTTTATTTTAATTAAAAAAAATTTATATGGAATTGGATTCCATAATTAATTAAAATAAAAGAGTTTATTTTGATTAAATTATTTTGATTAAAATAAAATAGTTTATTTTATTCAAAATTGCATAAATTAAAATAAAATAGTTTTATTTTGATTTAAATTTGGATTAAAATAAAGGAGTTTATTTTGATTCAAAAATTAGATTTTATACTAACTAATTTTGCCCATTAAATGATATCAATATATATATTAAATGTTTATTATTCATGAGATGAATGTTATTTATTGATGCATATGGTGATGTGTATGATAATAAATGGGATTGATTATGGACTATCAACCAATGCGATTGGATTTTATTTTAGTTGGATGCATGAATGTATGGGTTTTATTAAATGGGGTCTGCAGAGCCTTTCGCCTTCTCTAATTTTTTCTTAATGTAGATTCTATCTCCCTCCTATGTACTTCCCCTTGACTGCTGATCAAGGTTTCTATTTATTTTAAATAGTTTTGTAATAGGAATATTTAGAATTATTTTGAAAAATTAGAGATCAAGGGACAAGAAGCGCTTGAAGACCCATTTGTAATGGAGCCCGAGTTTAAATGTATTAGTTATATTTAAATATTATTTCTTGCACCCCTAGGGTTTGACCTTTTGGTTCACTTGGTGGCTCTAGTGAACCAAACTAGAATAAAAGTCCATAATCAATCGTGTAGAATATAGTATTCTATATGTGCATGCTTATACTATATATATATTATATATTATGCAAACATGCTTCGCATGTTAATTAATATATTAGCGTATTTTATATATATATGTAATGCGCTTAAACAAGATGAGACAAATTTAATAACAAACCCTCAATTTTTATATTAAGTCCTAAGCGCTCAAAGATATTTGGAATATCGAACGTCAGCTTTCTAAAGCATGATAAAATTAATAGAGTATTAAATATTTAATATGAGTTTGTTGTGTCACCACAAGGCAAGTATTAAGTATTTAAGATGTTAATTTATCACATTTTGATGCTTATAAAGAAAATTGAACAATATTGTTTTGTTGTGTCACCACAAGGATGATATTTTCTTTTTTTAAATATATGGAGTGCTAGGTCTTGACTTAACTTGGATAATTTTGATTCTGGATGTGCCACCACTGATCAAAATAATCTAAGAGGCAAAAGAAAAGGAGTTGCATAGTTGATGTAATTGACAAAAGTTGTCTACCTATTTATTTATATATAGTTTGTTGTGTCACCACAAGGCTATATACATTTGAAATGGGATCCTTATTCTCACTAGCAAATCTTTAATTAGATTTTGGCCAACTATATAAGTGAGGGTAATATAGTTTGAAGAAAATAGTGGGAGATACCAATTTAAAACAAGACCTAATTTATTTTGGTAATTAATAATAGAATGTATGTTAAAATGTTGTTAATTACAAATTCATTTACGTAATTTTACAATGTCTAAAATTACTATCACCGCGAAGCATATTAGATGCTAAATTAATCGCACCAAATTAAACTGATTGGTTAAGGAATTTGAGAATAGTTCTCATAGTCAAAAGCTATCTTATGTCCTTAATACGCCTATCCTCAAGAATGGTTGCGCATAATGCCTCGAGGAAGACATTGCTACTTTTAGAAAGTGGCAAGATGATGCACAAGTTATTCAATGTATCATGCTCGCATCCACGAGTAACGAGCTTCAGCCACAAGATGAAACTATGGATGCTCCTACTATATTCCCCGCACATCAAGTAGTTGATGGTGAGGAAAGTAGGACCGATAGATATCGAGATATCTAAGGAGCTCTTCCGATCTAGAATGGCCAATGGCACTATAGTACGCATAAAAAAGTTCTTAACATAATCAATTTGATTGATCAATTAGGACAACTGGTTTTGTCATGGATGGAGAGTTGAGCCAAGATTTGATCTTGCACTCACTCCCTTTGACTCCTTTCACAATTGTTGTGAATTTTCATATAAACAAGCTAGATATCGCCCTCGCCGATTTGCTTATCATGTTGAAAAATGTTGAGAGTCACTTTCCAACCAAGAAAGATCATGTCTTACCGGTAGGGCCAAAGGATCTTCTCAAAAGAAGAACGATTTAAAGAAGGTAAATAGGAAAGGCATAAACAAAGGATAATAAGAACAAACTGATACGGATAGCAAAGGAGTTTGCTTCCACCGCAATAAGCCCGACACCGGAAAGAAATCATGAGAAGCATCTTGCGAGGCTAACCAAAGAAGCTTAGTGAAGTTTCTACATAATATAGTTTTTGTTCATGATTGAAATAAATTTTTCTTTAAGTCAAGGTTCTACTTGGGTATTGGATACCGACTTTGGTTATCATAAATATAGATTTATGAAGGGACCAAGCAGTAGTAAAAGCTAAACAAATATAAGTAATCCTATGCGGAAAATGAAGCAAAGGTTGCTTTGCATTAGCTATAGAAACTTATAGTTTAGCACCGCTTACTGGCAAATCTATTAAGTCAATAAGTTGTTATTATATTCCAGCTCTTGTTAAAATATTATTTCCATTTTATTGTTGGACAATGAAATCTTTGGTATTATAATAAAGAACAATTGTTGTTCTATTTATAATAATAATGTTTTGTATAGAACCGGAATATTACTTAATAAATTTTGTATACTTGACTTACATGAAAATAATTTTGCATATTGAACAAATTAGTATAAGAAAAGGAGATGATCATTCAAAGAGTTGAATGTGTGTATTTGCTGAAATACAAGTATGAATTATTTGAAAGGTTCAAAGAATTCAGAAGTGAAACAAATTGACGAAGTATTAAGATTCTTTGATTAGATCAAGGAATAAATACTTGTGCAATAAGTTTCTAGATCATCTCAAATGGTTTTTCTCATAATGGACACCTCATGATACACAATAATTGATTGATGTATCTGAATGAAAAATCGTACCTTGTTGGACATGGTGCGGTCCAT